>CAIGRL010258375.1:0-10604 GCA_903798325.1 Fraxinus xanthoxyloides | reverse complement strand
AAAATAATGTGGTTCAAACAAATTTTAATGTCCTTCGGAGTATAACCATTGCTTCCATTTTTACTCCCACTCTCTCACTCTCTCTTCCTATTGTTCTCCATAAATATAAAATTTCTATCTCACTTGAATTTAATTTTCAATCTCTGTCTCACAGAAAAGTTAAAACGTATATTATGTAAAAAAATATGTAACTCTTTTTTCCAAAACTTGTTTGCTTTTCTAGGGCGAATGGTATTGTAGTCAACACCTGCTTAGACAAAAAAGTGGAAGTGGGTCTCTAAGTGCTCCTAATATTCCAGAAATGATGAGAAAATGGCCCTCTAAAACAGCAATGCATTCGGTGATGCATGTACTTTTTATTCAACACCTTTACAATAATTTACAATAAATCAACTAAATGATCNGACCCCTTTATATAAATTATTACATTAAAACAATTATATAGCAGTTTATAAAAAATAAAAAAAATGGGTTTTGAATTGCCGTTGCTGAGGATGATGCTCTAAGCGTTATTCAATGAATGTGTGGTTGAAAAAATAATAAATATTAAGAACTTCATTAAACGTGTCTTTACAATTGAAAAATTGATTAAATTTTCTCTTGTTACTAATGAATTGGTTTGGATACCCCCTATTAGTTTAGCCGCCTCCGTTTGAGAATAATTTTTAAACGTTTTAATTATGAATAGATAGAAATAATGAATGATGGAGAAACAAATAATATTTCTGGATTCATTAAAATGTATACTAGAAAATATAATTTGATCAATTATTTATAAATTTTGATGAACCGAGTCTTATTATTTACTCTAATAAGAACTCATTAAAAATATAAAAAGAGTAAATAAAATAAAAACATGTCTAGTTTTCCTTATTCGAAACTGAAATGTTTCATGAATCATGAATCGAAGAATATATGAGACGAAGCAAATGTTTGATGATATACAAGTAATTACGATGGGTCCTTTATTCGTGCGAGTATTGCATGCAGAAGTGGATTATTGGAGACAGATTTTCAAATGGAAATGATTTGGTTTGAATCTATAATAGTAAGAAAGGCTTCAGTTTTGGGGGGAAGGAAATACTCTTTTGATTATATAGTAATGATGATTGGATCCACCAAGCACTCCCATAAAGATAATGCCTTTCCCTGTCAGGTTAAAATCATCTCTATAATGTGATTTGGCTCCAATTTCTCGATTAAGGTTTCGCTTTCCTTTAAATAAAAGAATTACAGCTTCTTTGGCCATCTCCAATAGCAACACCAAAACACCCAATTTTGATAATTTGGTGTAAAAGTGCTCCAATGTGACATCAAATTTTGCACCATTTTGAAAAAAAATGATGTAAAAGTGAGTAGTATTGCACCAAATTTTGCACCATTTTTCCAATTTGCCCCCCTTTTTTCATTTACCAAAAGAATTGTTGAAGGGTATTTCTTTCATTTGTGTTATATAATAATTATTATTATTTGCATTTAAAATAAATGTTAAATGTTAAAATTATTAATTACTGAATTAATTAAAATAAAAATAAAAAAGTTTAAAATATAACAAACACGATTATTTATAATCATGCATAACATGATTATCGTGGGCAAACGTAATGTTGATGTACCAGTTCGAGAATGGACGGAAGCGTCAAGTTCGGAAGTTGAATTGGATGAAGACGAAAATTATCGTTTTCAAAAATTCCTTACTCGTCATAGACAAATCAATGATAAAAGGCTCACATTGCAATTTGAAATGTATTCATTGATCATTTGTTGAAAAAACATACTAATTTTGAGAATTAAATTGCAATGATATTTCGATTTCATAATATCATAATATTCAAATTCGAAATGCAGTGCACTATTTTTTAATGGCATGATTTAATATTTTTCATTTATGAAGTTATTCTACTAATTGTACCACGCTTTAATAATATATATTAATGGATTTAATATTTTATTTAATTTAATGTAATTATTTATTTTGTAATTTATGTATTTCTAAAATAAATAAATAAATTATTAAGAAGAAAAATATTAAACACTGTTCATTTGGTGTAAGTTTTGGTGGATGGTTGGAGATGAATTTTAGTTTGGTATAAGATTTGGTACAAAATGATGCAAATTTTCGTGCAGCCAAGATTTGGTGCAAAATGGTACAAATTTTGGTGCAACAGTGGAGATGACCTAAGTATGGTAATTTACAAAAGAATCTTCCATGCTAAGCATGATATAATATGTACAACCAAATTTCTTAAATTGAAAAATATAATCAAATCTCTTATTTAAGGAAGTAAACACAAATAGCCTATAATCAGACAACCAATTGACATTCCGTTCAAATTGATATTGGACGATTGAAAAGCATCAATTTGTCCCAGCTCACCACGATTAAAGCATGTAGGACTAAATTTATGACCAAATTTATGTGATTCCTGAAATTGATTTTTATTTGAAAATATCCTATGCTTTCCAATGAGATCACTTACTCTCTAAGTCATATTAGTAATAGGGACAAATATGGTTTTGGAAATGCTAACATCATTAGGAATAGAATTATCATATCCTAGATCACTCGTGTCTCAAGAAAGCTTGTTCATCCCTAAAAGATTATCAAGCTTTTGAGAACAACTAAATAATGCAAGAAGTTGAGACTTGGAATGTTCAAGATTGCTCAGAAGATTCTTAACTTGGATTTCTAATATATCTTTCTTAATGGTTAGCTCACTAACTATCCTAAAGGACTTCTCAAAATCACTTGTAAGATTTTCAATCTTAAACTCTAGGGATTGATTCACAATATCTAATTTACTGAGTTAAAGGTAGACTCCTGAAGGCCAGCTATAAGTTTCTCTCTTACTAGCTCAAGTTCATTGACCTTCTTATACACGGCTTAGTTTGTCTTCTTTATCTTAAGACTCTCATCAAATAACTTAATACAAATCGCTCTAATCTTTTCCTCACCTTCAGACTCTTCCTCTGAATGCTCACTATGATCTACTTCCTCAATCTCCTCATTCTCTTTGTCAGATTCACTCCTAATTGTAGAAGTCTCAGATTTAGACTTCTTTCACTTTTATTATCACTTTTAGACTTATCATCAGAGAGAGTAACATTATAAGCTTTATCCTTATTACTCTTACCGTAAGGGTAGTCACTCCTAAAATGATCATATCATTTGCACTTATTACACCTCACATTATTAGATTTCTTTCTAGAATCACTAGGGTCTCCTCTATGTCTCTCTTTAGCCTTTCTTTTATTCATAAACATTTTTTTGAAAATTCTAAACAAACAAAGCTATTTTCTTATTGCTAGGTAACTTCGAATCAGAATAATCATAATGATCATCCCTAATAGTGTTCAAGGCCAAAACTTATCTTTCTTAGTTTTTAGCTAATGCTAGGTCATAAGTCTAGTGAGATCCAACCAATTCTTCAATCTTAATAGCATCTATGTCATTACTCTTTCTCTATAACCATGATTTTAGGACTAAATCTCTTAGGTATGGATTTAAGGATTTTTCTGACAATCTTAGACTCGGAAATTTTCTTACCTAGGTTGAAACTAGAATTAACTATATCATTCAAGCTCGAATAGAAGTCGTCGAATGTCTCATCATCCTTCATCCCAATCTCTTTAAACCTAGAAGTGAACATCTATAACTTAGAGTTTTTAACAATCTCAATTCCTTTATGTGTAAAATATCTCAAACCTCTTTAGTAACTCATACATAGACACAAGCTTAAATTCTTCTGGTGATATAGCCATAAATAAAGCATGTAAAACTTATTATTTCAATTACACTCATTTAAATTAGTCTTTGACCAAGTAGTTATAGGGCGGGGGTGAAAATACCATTAATGGTGCTAGAATGGACAGTCTAGCCATTCACCACACACAACAAAATACGCTCATCCATCAATTTTAGGAAGACTCTCATTATAACTTTTCAATAGGCGTAGTTACTACCATCAAAATATGACGGGACATATTGGGCTCTGATACAACTTAAAAATTACTAATTCGACCCTAAAATTACCTAGATGGGGTGAATAATGTGAAATTAAAATTACCAATTAAAAGCAATTAGCTACCTTTTAATTGTTCTACATGTTTAGTCAATCAAGTCAATTTTATCATCTATTGAATTGTCCAACAGTAAATAACACAACATTTGTTAACGGAGAAAATCCTTCACTAGATTAAAATTTCAGGACTAAGTCAATGACTTCCACTATAGACAATAAGCACTTTTAGTATGATCAACCTAAAAAACCAACTGGACTTGCTGATCTAATTCATGCAACATTCAAGACCCACTGGAACGTATTTTACTCAAACCTACTCTCGATCTTCTGGAATTCCTTATCTCATATGGATCATCGGAGCACCTTATTCTTGTACTCTTCCTGTTCTGTTAGTCCAACATTTCACAATTTTCAGTAACCTCTGAAAGCTATTGAGAAAGTACCTTTATGATTATATTTAAGCAGTGGGTGTTTTTGATTATATGATTTTGATACTTTTCTCAACTTGTGGTTGATTGATCCAAAAATGTTGTTATGAAGGTATGACATAATGATCAACTACATTTTTGACAAAATAGAGGTTGGGTATTTATAGTTTGGTGATTCTGGGGTTGTTTAGGATTAGAAAACTGATTAAAGTCGCGAACTCGATTTTTACCAAATAACTCTGTCACTTAAACGAGAAGTGAACAACCCTCGATTGACATACTGTCAATTGAGCGAGATGTGAGTGACAGTCGAGCAACAAATTTCTCTTGATTTTGTAATCCGTCCGTTCAAACGAGACTGGACGGTAGGCTAGCTAAAGTGTAATGCAGATTTTCCTTGTTCCATAATTGATCTCGAAGACTCCTTATACAGCTAACCAATTAATTTTTTTGACTTTTACAACTCTTTTATGATAACCCTTTTGTCTAAAAAATAGTCAATATAAATTAGAACCTAACAAAAAGAAATATTGATTTTCAAATAAAACAACATTTCAAGAAATACGGAGCTTGTTATTATCGGCATCACAATACACAAACCCTTTGTGAGAGTTATTATAACTAAGGAGTGCACATCGAACGACTTGAGATGCAAGTATAACATTCAATGGGAGATAAGTGAACAAAGAACACATATCTAAGAAGTGCAATGAATTATAATCAGAAGAAATGCCAAATAAACGATAAAATGGGGAATCGAGTTTCAGGGTCAAAGATGGCAAACGATTAATCAATTATACTATTGTAGATAAAATCTTCCACCCAAGATTTAGTAAGAACGGAAGATTCAAGCAGCAAGGTACGAAAAATATCTAAAAGATGACAATTCTTATGTTCAGCGACTCCATTTTGTTGGGGGGTATAAGGACAAGAACACTGTGAAAGAATGCCCTTTTATTAAAGGAAATATTAAAAATCATGGGATATATATTTTCCACCATGATAGAATCCAAGATCAATGCATGTAGAAAATTCTATTTCCACATAGGCAACAAAAGTTTGGAAGGTAGAAAGCCCGTCAGCTTTAGAATTAAGAAAATAGACCTAAGTGAATCAACTATAATCGTCAATGAACGTCACAAAATACATGTACTGAGCATGAGAAAGAACATGACTCATATCCCAAGAATTTGTATGAGTAATTTCAAAACACATAGAAGCTCGACTAGCCCTTAAAGGAAATGGTAAGGATTTTCTTTTATCATGTTTACAAGATGTACACTCGAAAGACAAAGTGTGAAGAAGAAAACTTTTTCATATTACTCAAATGACCATTTTTATTAAATGTGTCAAAATAACAGAATTGGGATATCCTAATTTCATATGCCACAATTGGCTAGTAATAGCAACAATAAAATGACCAACACGAATAGAATGAGGAATTGAAAACGACTCGAGAGGAAATAGATGTCCCACTTTAGGCACATTCGCTATCACCTGCTCCAACGTTTGGTCCTGCACGCGACAACCATTATGATCAAAATAAATAGCACAATTATCCTTAGCCAATTAGCCAACATAAATTGGCAGATAAATTAAGAGATAAAAAAACATCGATAAAAGAAGACCACAAATTTCCAACTGCAATAATAGGAAGAGTACTGCCATTGGCTATTTGGCTATGTTGCTCATCATCATACTTACGAACATTATATAGACCTTTCGGATTACAAGTCATGTGATTGGAACTTGCAAAACCAATCAACTAAGGAAAGGTAACTAGGTTTTTCTTGCCTTGGAGACCAATGGCCAAGACAGCAAAAATAATCATTTGTTGAACATGATCATGTGTAAGAGTTGACAAAGAACCTAGAGCACTCAACTAGTCCAAAGCTGAAATGTTTGGGCTAAATAGTAGTATGGAAAGTAGGAGTTGATAGATTGTGAGGTCGTTCATGACAATCCCTAATAACATGGCCCTCCTTTTTGCAATAATTACAGAATTTCTTGTTACAAAATTTTGCAATATGTCCAAATTTATTGCAATATTAATATTGTGGCGATTATTTGGATTTTCCTTTCCTTTGAGATGCATAGGCCATATTGACCATCTCAGTACTAACAATCTCTTTAGCAATCCCAAGTTGTGAAACAAGACGTTGTTCCTCACGTAAGAGTTCCCCCCAAGTAAACATCCAAGGATAGTACAGGTGCTAAAACAACGATTGATTACAGCGCCAGTGTTAACTATACCTGAAGGTTCGGAAAGATTTGTTATATATCATCCAAACAAGGTTTGGGATGTGTGTTAATGCAACACGGAAAAGTGATTGTCTGTGCATCAAGGCAATTGAAGCAACATGAGCAGAATTAACCAATACATGATCTAGAACTTACGGCGGTAGTTCATGCATTAAAGATATGGCGACATTACTTATATGGATGAAAGTATGACATTTACACAAATCATAAGAGTCTCAAATATTTCTTCACACAAAAGGAACTAAATATGAGACATATGATGGTTGCAATTAGTAATGATTATGATTGCACTATTTATTACCATCTGGTAAGGCTAATGTTGTTACCGATGTTCTAAGTAGAAAGTCGATGGGACACTTGGCATATTACCTACTCTTCAATGGAGTTGATCAAAGACTTGAAAAATTTGCGAATTGAAGTGATTACAAGACCGTAGCAAAGTACCGCTCATTTAGCAACTTTGATGGTTCAAGCAACTCTTAGAGATCGGATCATAGAAGCACAAGGTAAAGATCTATTTTTGCAGAAGATCAGGAAAGACATTGGTATCGATAGGAGAAAGGATTTTTGAAAAGCTTCGTTTCGAGTACTAATGTTTAAATGAACAATTTGTGTACCTAAAATGAAGTTTTGATGAAGGAGATATTAGAAGAGGCCCATTTCATCATGATTCTTCAATAAAATAATATTTTTCATCACATCAATAACTTTTTCCTTGCTTTTTAACCACATATTTCCCATCATATTACTATTTAAAATACATTCTTTCCTCAATAATATCCTCAAATACACCCTGAATGAATTTCAATTTCGTAGATTTTAATAAATTTTCATGAAATCTATAGATTCTGATTGATTTGTTAATTTTTTTATTAAAATTGTATTTTTACCTACTCAGTTACTCAAATAAATTGTCAATCGAACTTTGTAGAAAACCTTAAGATTTCACCCTACTATTTCAAAGTCTAATTTTCTTTGCAAACCAAATTATGGCGAGACGAGCAACTTTCTGATGCATATTATGTCGCAGTTTGCAAATTCTAATTGTTAATCTAAGTCCATCTATCTGCACTAGATCTTTATTACTTTTGAGATGTCACTTGTATCAACCCCATCTCTCGTGCAAGCATGTTTATTTGTAAGGTGATGAGAAATCAGATGCTAACAATTCAAGTTGTTTGAAGCTAAATCAAAAAATCAAAGATTGTTTATTAAAAGAACTTCAAAAATTTGTCATTTAAAAGAAAAAAAAAATCATAAACTTGTCTAAGCAAAATTATTTTTCACTACTCTTCATTCTTATCGTTTACGACATTTGTCCACATATTTGAAGATATGTTAGTTTTCCATTCATTTTCATGGTCTCTTTGTTGCTCTTGAGTTTCAAATACGTCTTCATCCTTTTCAATTATTGATAATGATGTAGATGTAGATGAATATTCACTATCTGGATCAATAAAAAGTTCATCACAACGGTATAAAGGTGCCTCTAATTTGGATAGAACTATCAAAGAACAAATGTAGTAAAAAATTAGAAGTCATCATTTATTATTAAAAAATTATAACCTAATCATATAAAAAATTATGTAAAAACTCACTTCTAAGTAATTATCCCACACTTCATCACTAGCAGTGAACTGTTTTGTGATTGGGTCCCATCTAAAACTAAAACTGTACAGCATAAGCTCGGAGTATATGTGATATTGTTGTTCAAACCAACTCAATCAACTTTGGTACATAGCATAGGATTTTTGACATCCAAACTTTTCATTTAGAGCAGGAAGCATAGTTATAAAATCCGGCCCGGAAAATCAGCGCCCAAATCCTTGATTGGGTTGAGCAAATTCATTTAATAGAAATGTACTTGACTCAGTCAAAGCCTGATTTTGACCGAGTTAACCTGCGATTTAATGAGCCCGATTGACTGGTTTTGTTAAGTTTTGAAACCCTCTCTAAGTTTAAAGTAAGGAGTTGTGTTACCTTTTACCTCTCTATATTTCTTTGTCAATTTCTCTAAGGATCTAATTGATTTCAATCAAAAGAAAAGAAGAAAAGGAGAATAATGACTCTAGAAGGACTCAAGAGGGAAAGAACAAAGGAAATTGAATGAAAACACAACAAACAATTTCAAGAAAAGGTTTCTTGAAATTGATCTATGTATTTTCTCAAGAAGATTGATACTAAAGGATTATATATGTATTTTATAACGCCTCGACCCGCATGGATCGAAACGTCACTAGATTAACTTTACTTTACCTATAGATCGTAGAATTAATTAAATAATTAACTATACAGCAACATACCGTATGTGCAACATACTGGATATGCAACTTACGGCAACATATCATATATTCAACTTATCGGATATGCAACCAACATATCGTATATGCAACTAACATACCGTATATTCAGTTATTGACGTGAAATGAAAAATAAATGTTGCTGCTTTTGTTTTCTATCTCAATGATAATTTCAAAAATAATTTCGTTTACATAGCTATCGATCCTGAAACTTCAGGAAATTTTTTGGTAAAGTGGGAAATTCTTTATATTATGACATATCCAAAAATCAACTTCTGTCAGCAACATATGAGGTATTAAGATATTTTCTTCAAAACCTCGCACCGACTCTGTTTAGCGGCTAGTTATTCTTCGGTCTAATCCTTTTTAAAAATCGAAGTGAGACAGTGATAGAAGTGATATGGCTGTTTAAAAAGTTAAGACCGAACCTCCAAGGGGAAAAGATGTAGTAGCTAGTAAAATACAACCAAAGTCAAATTCCCAACCTTCTAGGAATAGGGACATCAAGTATTTTAGATTCTTAGGTTCTGGGCACATGGCATCTCAATGGCAAAACAAAAGATCAATGATCTTGGTTGACATGAGTAAATGGCAAGTAATAGTGATAGTGATAAGATCCCATAGTTGGAGGTTGCTAGTTATAGTGATGGAGTAGATTACCCAGTGGCAGATGAAACACTTGTCGCAAGGCATGCTCTTAGTACACAAATTAAGGTAGATGATATGGAGAGGTAGAAACTGAACTTCTTTTAGACTAGGTGTTATGTCAACAACAAAATATGTAGTATGATTATAGATAGGGTTGTCTATGTTAAAACATTCTAGACTATATAGGTTACAGTGGTTGAATAAATGTTGAGAGTTCGCGGTTCATAAGCAAGTCTTTGTGAGATTTACGATATGAGAAGTATATTAATGAGATGATATGTGGCATGGTTCCTATACATGTAGGGCATATCATATTGGGAAGGTCATGACAATATGATAGGAAAGAGATACATGATAAGTAGAAAAATAGGCACAACTTTATGAAAAATGTAAAATCAACTACTGTTAGGATATGTTTGATTGCAATGGTAAAAAATTGGTGGAAAGAAAATGAAAATTCGGAGAAAATAATTGCCTAGAACTTGTTTTTAGGGAATTGTTAATTAAATGTGTTTGATTGGTATAATTTTTCACTCGAAAAATTTTAAAATTTTGGATCTTTTGCGTTCGTTTGGCTTTGTTTTACATGAAAATTGTCCATTAAAGTGATAATTTTTTCCACAATTGGTTATGAAATTTGTTTCCATTGCCAAAAAGTAAAAAAAAAAATATTTCCAAGAAAATCATTTTTCATCAAAATTTAGTGTTCGTTTGACTATGTTTTACATGCAAATTGTCCATTAAAATGATTTTTTTTACAATTGGTTATAAAATTTATTTCAATTGCCAAAAAACAAAAAACAACAAAAGCCGGAATTCTATTTCCCACCAAAATGGTGTAAATCCAAATTTATCAAAAAGGTAGAAAAGGTGCACGTGTGAGGATAAAGTGGAAAAGTAACTACCAAGAAAATTATGGTTATCAAACAAACCAATTGGTGGGA
>CAIGRL010258358.1:0-11295 GCA_903798325.1 Fraxinus xanthoxyloides | reverse complement strand
AGTTCGAGTCCCCTCAGGACCACCGAGGTAAGAAATGGCTGTAAATTTCAGCGCCCCGTGGAATTAGTCGAGGTGCGCGCAAGCTGGCTCGAACATCCACGGTTATCCAAAAAAAAAAAAGAATGAGTGTGGCAAGATTGTGGTGCGATTTTGGAGGTGGGAGCAGCGATTGCCATGGCTACAAGCACCAATCTTGAAGTAAAATGGGCAGTTAACCCGATCCTTCTCCATTCCGAAAATGGGGGCCAAGTGCTCCACCATTGTCGCTTATTGATTGAATTGAGTACTGATTATTACTCAGCTAGGGTTTTATGGGTTGATGGATGAAATGGAGAGAACAAATTAGATAAATGAAAAACCCAATTTTTCAAGAGACTATTTTTTCCAAGTTGTCAATTTTTAACGTCGTTAGTGGCCATGTAGATTTTTGTGCCTAGGTGGATGGATGAAATTGATATGGGTGATGGATGAATAACTTTGTTTAAATGTGAGTTGACTAATGAGTAACCTTTTAATTCTGGATGAGCAAGTGGTAACCGAAAGGTAGATGTTAATGACTAATCGTTTAGTTAACTCTATATCAAGATATTATTTAGTTATTGATATTCACTGTGTTTCAACTGTATTTGGATTACAGGTTCTACCCACACAATTTAGAAAGCGGATTGGGGTTTTATCGTATATATCAAGATTCGAGTGCTATCAATGGTTGGGTAAGTAGTTCACACAATGGCATCAAGTACGATCAGAAAGGCGATTGGGGCAGTGAAGGACCAAACAAGCATAAGCATAGCCAAGGTGGCCGGCAATGTTGCACCTGACCTCGAGGTCTTGATTGTAAAAGCCACAACCCATGATAACGAGCCTGCGGATGAGAAATATTTAAGGGAGATATTGAATTTGACATCCTATTCAAGAGGGTATGTGAATGCCTGTGTTACTGCAATTTCAAAGAGATTGAGCAAAACCCACGATTGGATTGTGGCATTGAAGGCCTTAATGTTGGTCCATAGGCTGCTGAGTGATGGGGACCCAATGTTTGGACAGGAGATAATGTATGCCAGTCGGAAGGGGACAAGAGTTCTAAACATGTCAGATTTTCGAGATGAGGCTCATTCGAATTCGTGGGACCACTCTGGGTTCGTGAGGAGCTATGCGCGGTATTTGGATCAAAAGCTTGAGTTTATGGTGTATGAGAGGAAATTGAATAATGGTGATGACGATAAAAAGAGTTATCGGGATGAGTATGGAGAGTTTAAGGATGATCCCAATTATGGGATGAATAGGTCATGGTCTTATGGTGATCTGAACGGCCCACGAAAGCAAGTGACACCTGTTAAGGAAATGAAGCCTGAGAGGATTTTGGAGAGGCTCAATCAATTTCTTAGTCTTCTTGATCGTTTATTAGCTTGTAGACCAACGGGCTCTGCAAAGAACAGTAGGATGGTAATCATAGCACTATACCTGCTTGTGAAGGAGAGTTTTAAACATTACACTGATATATGTGAGGTGTTGGGCATTTTGTTAGATCGTTTTTTGGAAATGGAATATGTTGTGTGTGTTAAGGCTTTTGATGGTTATGTAAATGCAGCAAAGATGATTGATGAACTTGCCAGCTTCTATAATTGGTGCAAGGATACAGGAGTTGTGAGGTCATCAGAATTCCCGGAAGTGCAGAAAATTACTGACAAGCGTTTGGGGACCCTTGAAGGGTTTTTGAGGGAAAAGACAAATAGGTCAAAGAGCCCCCAGAAAAGCAGGAAACCTACTTCTTCTCAAATTAAAGAGGACGATGCACCAAACATGAATGAAATAAAAGCTCTTCCTCCAACAGAGGTTTGCAGTCCTCCCCTCGCACCAGAGCCCCAACCCGTACAACAGACTCATCAAGTGACTGAGGAATTGGTGAATTTGAAGGATGAAGGGGTATCAGCTGATGAACAAGGCAACAAATTGGCATTGGCTTTATTTTCTGGACCTGCTGCTAAAAATCCAAATGGTGCATGGGAAACATTCCCGACAGATGGAGAGAACGAAGTGACTTCAGCATGGCAGAATCCAGCTGCTGAGAGTGGTATGGCCAACTGGGAATCAACCTTGGTTGAGTCAGCTAGCAATTTAACAAAACAGAAGGCTGATTTAGCAGGAGGTTTTGATTCACTCTTGTTGACTGGTATGTATGATCAAGGGGCAGTGACGCATCATGTAAATATTTCTCAACTGAGTGGTGGGAGTGCAAGTAGTGTTTCATTGCCTGCGACAGGCAAAAGAGCGACACCCATTTTGGCATTGCCTGCTCCTGACGGAACAGTCCAACCAGTCGGGCAACAAGATCCGTTTGCAGCGTCTCAATCTGTGCCACCACCATCCTATGTTCAAATTGTAGATATAGAGAGGAAACAACAACTGCTCACACAGGAGCAGCAGATTTGGCAGCAATACGCGAGTAATGGGATGCAAGGCCAATTGGGCTTGGCCAAGGTTGCTGGCACTGCTGGTTATTATGGTGCCGGAATGCAATCCATGATGTCTTATGGAATGCCGCAAGTAACGGGCTTGGGTCAACCTGGGGGTTATTACCACACACCATTCTAAGTTTACTCTCAATAATGTTCATATCCAAGCCCCTGCCCTTCTTATTTCTTATGGCCATTATCTACTGTGCTACTTTTGCTTTTTCCTTGACAATTTTGCAAAATAAGAATGAAATCAGGATAAAGAGATAATCATGCTATACATAAATATCGTTTTTGAATGCTTTGTCCCTTATTGCGTATGTAAAAGATCGAAAAGAATATGTTTTAATCATTCAAGTTATATTTTTACATACCTGATTTAGACCAAGTCTTTTTAGTCCGACTGCAGATTCTAATTGGCCCTTGTGACTTGTTCCTATGTGCTTTGGTCACAATATATGCAAAAGAACATGTACACGCATAATTTTTATGTCCCAAGACTGCTCTTGCAGGACTTCTGAAGCCTACTGTGTCTAGAGCCTTGCAATATACCATGATTGAGATGCAATAAATTGTATGTTAAACCTATTGCCCTGTGCAGCGTTGTGATTTGACAGGCACAGGGGCAGGGCAGGACAGGACATGACAGAACATATCCTTTAGTTTAGTAAATGGCTGGCCATAAAAAGTTCGAGAGATAACTATGTGAGGTTGAATAACTTGGTCGTCTTTTGAGTAACTTGATCGTCTTGAACTCTAGTATAGATATAAAAGGAGATTAATTTGTCATTCTTTGTAGGGGATGTCATGCTATATAAGCCTGAATCTATGTAGACACTTCGCTCAAATGAACATAATACTATCAAGTCAATTAGTTTAGTAGCTAAATTTAATGTAAAATAAGTAAAACAGTTTGATTGAGTATATACATGGATATTGTATGCCGATACTCACGTGAGGTTGCACGTGTTAATTGATCATGGTATAGCGATTGATCATATGAGATTGGACTTATTTAATCATGATATAGTGATTGGTCGGAATAGTTACAACCTTTAAATGTTGTAGGTAATGGTCCCATGAGAGCTCAAGCTAAGCCCATGTTTGGCTAATGATTATAAACTGTTTATAATCTTTTTTGTTCACACTTTGTGATATTTGAAAGTACTACGCACTCATCCACCTCTCATTACTATTTCTTATGTTTAAGCCGATTATAAACAATTCCAAAATCTCTTGTGAGTTTTATTCATCAATCAAACGAGGGAGTCTACCTTGATTGATCAAATGAGTGTCCTAGACAAGCTATTGTGATATAAATGTATTTTTCCATAGTCATATGACTTGTTCCACTCGCGATCAGGCATTCAAAAAACTAAAAACATTTTAAAAAACTTGAGGAATTTCATTTGCAATTTTGAAGTGATGACCGAGGAATAAAAGTAGGTTTTGGATAGAGAGAAGAGGAACTTTTAAGGTCTTGTTCTCTTTACCATTTTTAAGCCGTTTTTTGTTTTCGATTTTTCAAAACAGTGAAAATGCGTTCTCTTTTCTATTTTCGAAAACGCGTTTTTGAAAACAAGTTAAAATTTACAAATGAAGCACAAAACGACAAATTTGTCGTTTTGGGTGTTTTCAGTTATAATGNTCAAAAAACTAAAAACATTTTAAAAAACTTGAGGAATTTCATTTGCAATTTTGAAGTGATGACCGAGGAATAAAAGTAGGTTTTGGATAGAGAGAAGAGGAACTTTTAAGGTCTTGTTCTCTTTACCATTTTTAAGCCGTTTTTTGTTTTCGATTTTTCAAAACAGTGAAAATGCGTTCTCTTTTCTATTTTCGAAAATGTGTTTTTGAAAACAAGTTAAAAATTTACAAAGAAAATTCAAAACGACAAATTTGTTGTTTTGGATGTTTTCAGTTATAATCAAGTCAAAATTTTCAAAACGCATTTTAGGTGTTTTCAAAACAATTTTTCAAAATGTTAAAAAAAACACATTTTCAACAATTTCAAAATGGACACACAAAACTCAAAATGAATTCAAAACTCAAAACACAAAACTGAAACACAAAGAGAACAGTCCCTAAGTTTCTTTACAAAGTGGCGAATACGGGTTCAATCACCCCATGAAAAAGAAACACAAAAAATCCAGAAGTTGCACGTGGTAAGTTAGATATAAATACCGTTGATCGAGGAACCCTAGATGCTATTGAAGTAAAGAATCATCAAGAAGGATGTTCTAGTGCGTCATAGAAAATAATCCTATTTGACCACTATACATTGCTAACATCAAAAAAATGAAATAGTCGAGAATCATGAGTAACTAGTTTAGCCGCTAAAGTAGCTAAATTAGTGATGATCCAACAACCAACATTCAAAACTTTAAAAGAAATTTTTTTCTTTTTGGTGATGAGAAGACTAGTATCATCTAACAAAAAAATCTCTATAGAAAACAGCATGTTGCAATTATCGAGTTACAATTTGATTCCTACAGCTAAAGTGCATTTGTCAATTGTTGATCTTTTTGTAGTAACACAAAATAAAGAGTCTTCTTTAAATACCTACAATCATATAAATTTCTCCCATCTGAGCAAGAAACGATCATTACAAACAAGAAAGAGAACGAGTTGAACCTAAAAAAATTCAGGTTTTTAGAAGAGGTCAAGTATTCATTGAACAATCATTAAAGTCTACTTACATGATCACTCATAATCTCAAGGCCATTTACATCTCATAAACCTGAAATTTTACACGACAATTTAAAAAAAAAAATAAAATGACAGAATTAATGTACCTTCATGGACACAAGTCAAATATGAAAAGAAAAGAAGGCACACACATAGCCCCTGTTTGGTAATCTAATCCGATTAAACAATTTTCATCAATATTGAGAATGAAGTTTAATAACTTAATTGTAACAAATTAAATGTTAGTGACCCAATTGAGATTCTGCTGAAAGTTCAAAGACAACAGATGAAATTTAAATGTGCCATAATCCATATTAGCTGAAACCGGTCCGCCGCCGCTTCTGGAGAGTAAGCATGTCGAACGTGGTTGTGTTAGACAACGGCGCCGGCCTAATGAAAGCTGGAATGGGCGGAGAGCGCGACCCGTTGTGCGTTGTCCCCAACTGCACGGCCCGACCGCCGTCCTCCAAGAAATGGCTACTGGCTGACCAACTCCTCTCCCCGGCGGAGGATCTCACCTCTGCCACTCTCCGACGCCCCTTTGACCGCGGCTACCTCATCAACCCTGATCTCCAGTCAACCTTGTGGGCCCACCTCTTCACTAACCTCCTTAAAATAACCCCCTCCAGTACCTCCCTTCTATTAACTGAACCCCTCTTCAATCTCCCCTCCATCCAACGCTCAGTCGATGAAATCATCTTTGAGGAGTTCAATTTCAAGGCCCTTTTCGTGGCCGATTCCCCGTCATTGGTTCATTTGTACGAAGCTTCGAGAAGGCCATATGGGTTGGTCTCGAAGGCACAATGTAGCTTGGTGGTGGACTGCGGTTTCAGTTTCACTCACACAGCTCCGGTTTTTCAGAATTTTACCCTGAATTATGGGGTGAAAAGACTAGATCTTGGGGGGAAGGCACTCACAAATTATTTGAAGGAATTGGTGAGTTATAGGAGTGTGAATGTGATGGATGAGAGCTTCATTATGGATGATGTTAAAGAGAAGCTTTGCTTTGTTTCTCTTGATGTCCCCAGAGACCTCCAGATTGCTAGGTGTGTACTTAGTGTAATTGAATTCCTGTTTCTTTACAGTTCGCTTTCATTAACCGTTTTCGTATTTTTGTGAGGTTTGATTGGTTGGTTAATTGAATTTGTCTGGTGCATTGCTTGTGTTTTCAGTATGATCAGTTTGTATGTTTTCAAGAACAATTATGCAATGTTGTAGTTTTTTTTCTTTCCAAGACTAATCTCTTTCCAAAATGCGAATGTGCATTTTGTGTTTGATGATTGTCTTTGTAATGAACATGGTACAGTTATTTCTGAATACCAGCCATAACATAGATAATTGGATGTTATATCTTGGTCTTTTATAGTCTGTTCGACTGTCTATTTGATATTTAGTGTTGAAATTGTTGTTCAAAAATCAATAAAAAAAAGTGTGGAATTGAGGGCCAAAACTTTGACTTATGCGACTGCATAGGCCACTGAGGCATGTGGTCGCATGTTGGCTTGCAGGGTTTGTACGCCCTGCCGCTGGTTTTTCAAACTGAAATCGGTGTCTTTTTTTATGGAAAATTGCCACTCTTCATCATGTTTTGGCACCATTTCGTGCAGTATTGATTGACCGAGGTCTATGAATAGGTGATTAATGATCAATACAAATATATACAAACTACTTGAGATCAAATTCCATTTCACAAAAGGATCAAAACCTCTTTCCCTTCATATTCAAATTTTGTTTTGTCTTCTTGAAGTTTGGTAGAAAATACTAAGTGCTTAGGCCCTTTTTTCTATTACAAGGCTTCATTAATTCTTCAAACCATTAGCCAATATCTCTTTAAGCATCAAATTCTATCCGTGAGGTGGCAAATATCGTTTGAGGACAACGATATTCGTGTTTGAGCCTTCCATCTTTATTCTGGTGTTCTTATATTTTGTTTTTGTTTCATCTTCATCCCCTTTGTGTGGAAACATCTTTCTACAACATTTAGTTCTTATAGACTTCGTTAAATTTTTAGACCTACATGTGTTTGGTTACTTATGCATTTGTATTGTAATTTCCTTTGTGATCTTCTCTGACCAAAATGAGTTTTTCCAGGAGTCAGTAGTGGAGAACCCGGTTGGAAGAAGTAATTAGTGCTGGCATATATTGTTGACTTCATTTGAAATCGTGCATCATACAATTGCATATTGTTAATCTGCTATTTTAGAATGACTTGTTGCACATAAAATGATCAAAGAAATAGTTGTAGAATGACAAAAGCATACACACACAGTAACAATTGTTTGTGTTTTAAACCATATAGTAGTTTAAAAATTATTTACATTGCAGACGAACATACCCCTATTGTAAATAGGCCAGGGGAAAAAATTTGACAACGCATGGTTATAAGCCGCTGCTGACCAATATCACCATATCGGCAATTGTGGAAACAACATTTACCATTTATGAATTGTGAAGAAAATACTGAACTTTGAGCCTTGTAGTTTCACTTTGATATCTTGGATTACACGTACAGTAACAATCTTATTATTTCATGCTTAG
Source organism: Fraxinus xanthoxyloides (assembly GCA_903798325.1). NCBI lineage: Eukaryota > Viridiplantae > Streptophyta > Magnoliopsida > Lamiales > Oleaceae > Fraxinus > Fraxinus xanthoxyloides. Next base: position 3,613 of record CAIGRL010258358.1, on the reverse strand, counting down.
GCTGATGAAGTATATATCACAATTGTCCCGATATGATCCTGATGCATTAAGTGAATCCTATTTTCTTTATGTTATAGGAGCTGCTATTTCTTTCTTGTGAGAGTTTATGTTGTTTCACATGCTGTTGTTCATAAAACGAACTCGCAGGAAACATGGAAAGGATAATGTATTTAGGTGTACTTACGTGCTTCCTGATGGTGTCACCTATACGAAGGGTTATGTAAAAGACCCAGATGAATCAAAGGGATACCTCACCTTAGATGACGAGGTCCCTTCTTCCCGGAGAGGAGAAAATGATTACATAGAACAGCAGGATCGTACAGATAAAAATCAAGACAGAAGAACAGTCGACCTAACAAAAAACGTAATCTCTTCCCTATTTTCAAGTCTAGCTTATTATAGTTCTCCACTATTTAAATAGTTTTCCATTTGAACAGGAATTTAATTTGACAAATGAGCGGTTCCTTGTTCCAGAGATGATATTTCGACCAGCTGATTTGGGTCTGTACAGAAGTTTTATATTTCGAAGTGGAGTTTCAATTTATCATTCTATCCTAAAAGTGTCTAAATTACAATTATGTTCGCAGTTGATTAGTTTTTGATTTAAGTATTCTGATCACACAGTGTTACACCCTTAGAGTTTGTAATCTCTATATTACTATATGTAGTGGAGTTGCACTGAAGAAGTTGAACGTTATTGATACCTCTAATGCATTGGTTTGTGATTATGTGCATTTATTTCTGTTCTATAGGAATGAACCAAGCAGGACTTGCAGAGTGTATTGTACGATCTGTCAATTCCTGTCATCCTCATCTTCACCCTGTGCTGTACGAGAGGTAGTGACTGGAAATATTGGAATGTCAATCTGAGATATTCTAGTTTTGTTGTGGTTGGACCTAAATTTCATTTAGGATGTGCATTCATGTGTATTTATACTTGGCAGTATTATTTTGACTGGTGGGAGCATATTATTTCCTCGATTTGCTGAAAGACTGTAAGCTTCTTACTCTATCGTTTTGCTTGAAATCTCCTTTTCATGCATTGCTTAAAATGCTTTTCAATACTTCTTGTGACCAGAGAGAGGGAGCTTCGACCTCTTGTTCCTGATGAGTACCAAGTGAAGATAACAACTCAAGAAGAGTAAACTCTTTTCTGAGCTCTCATCAAATGATTTTTCTCTTCCTCCCGACTGCTAGTCAATTATGTTTCTTCTGCAGTCCAATATTAGGTGTTTGGCGTGGGGGTTCACTTTTGGCATCTAGTCCCGATTTTGAAACAATGTGTGTCACCAAGGCGGAGTACGAGGAGCTAGGGTCCGCTAGGTGTCGTTCAAGATTCTTCCACTAGCAAATAGATCATCAAGGTAATGGCATCAGAGTTCCAGGATATGTTTGGTATACAGTTACTATATACACAACGAACAAGGTTTTAACTTTTTCCCTTGATCTTATGTCATAGTGTCCTGAACAACATGCCAAATGTGCACTGTTGCATTACAAATCCATAAAGTTTGCATTCGGGCCTCGAAATTGCGAGGTTCCATCTCTTTTCAAATACATTTTAATCCTTGCTTCTGGAAAAAAGTTTGGATTGTCTTACAGTATCTGCTATAACTTGATATCAGGAAGATGAGATTGAAGAAGTAACCAGTTGCAATTGATTTATTGTGGCTTTGTCAACTGACTTTGAAACTGTCTTTTCTGCGCAAAATTCACACTCATCTTCAAAGAAAGTGAATTGAACGGCCTGATTTTTTCATGAAATCAGATTTATGATCAGTGCAAGCCTCTATTCAGATTTATGATCAGTGCTAGCCTCTTCAGAATCGTGTAATATTCCTGTGTGTATATGAAAATTAAACCAGTTATCTTGTAACATGAATTTGGTTGATCCATTATGTTAATGAATGTATTTTCCTCTTTGAAATTCTGTGTGGCTGTCGGGATTTTACTGATTGGTCGGGTTACAAATAAATAAATTAAAATTTAATGTATTTTTCTTCTGACCACATAATACTTATAGTTATGCCATTATTTATTTTTAACAATATTAATCAATTCACGAGACTCGCTTTAGCACAAAGGATAAAAAAAAAAAAAGAGAGACGTATTCACACTATTTTTCATCCGAAAACCAAAAATATGAGAAAAATAATTAATAATAATTCTCTTAATGTACGCTCAACAAAAAGCCATCGAAGCAGATATTATAAGAGCCAATGTGAAACAAGAAAGAAATTAAAAGTATTTACAGTCATCTATAAACTTTCTAATATACAAAACATAATTTCACTGTATTCCCTCTGTATTTGGTATGAAAAGCATTGCAAAAATATCATCAAACTAGGTTCGAAAAACCAGCAATTCTTCCAAATACCTTTCGTTCAGATTGGCTATCTGGCTATGCAAGCGGTTTTGACATATAATGTCAAAAAGTTGTTCTACCATCTCGGTTAACCGAATCGCATCCATTCTCATAGCAACTTCAGGTTGCTGGAACCAAAAAAAGCTCGCTAAAGTTGGGACTATATTGCTGTTCTTCGAACAAGATTTGACAGCTGGCGACAACCAAGAAATCACAAGCCAATAATACCAGCCAGGGCTGCTCAGTCGGAGTACGGCTGAGAGTCCATGCACAGATGTACTAATTTCCTTTGATACTGTCCATAATATTCACCAACCGCAATAACATCTTCATTCTCCGGGTTCAGCCCAGGTAAGTCCAGCTTCTTATTCTTTGTTGAAGAATCAGATTCATCAAAATCCGGGATGGAGAGAAATTCATCAAGGATTTCATGGCAAGCAAATATGAACATGGCTGCCGTGTCTGGTAGCTGTGCCTCACGAAGGGCTGCCAGTGCCTCCTGCAGTGCACCAGCTGCAACGTACAAGATAAGAGCCCTGCATGGAATCAAAGTTAAGGATACAATAAAATGGAGAAATGTCTGCACAAAATAAGAAATGAAAGAGCTGTACCTCCAAATGTTATGTTCAGCGTGATGGACGTGTTCAGCCCACCTCTGCAAAACCCTGCAGATAAGTCATTCAAAATTAATCAATGTGAGGTTGCCCAACATGCATACAGATTTGGATTGCTTAGACATATAAATGTTGTTTTTTGACATGATGCTCAAAAAGATATTTTACTAAAACCAAGAAATACTTTTTAGCTACTTCAGCCCTTACAATCTATGCTTTCGATTCATTAATACTAAATAGCAAATTCTACTTTATATAGCATTGTTGAAAATCTCAGTGTCGGATGGATCATTTGAAAACTAGTGTTCAATGCTTATGTTAAATAATAATATGCTCGGCGGGAGTGCACTGGCCTTGTATTTAAAATCTTGCTGCACCACATTTTATTAGGCGAGTAAAAGCATATTTTATACAATCATATGAATAAAATAAAGCTATCATCAATGCCTGTTGACAGATCAGAAATGTTTATCATCAATGCCTATTGACAGATCAGAAATGTTTCACTTCACGTATTTGTGAAATAAGATAAAACTGCAGCATCTCACGGAATGCATGTTGGCTTGGAAGCCTGCCCAAAGCTTTCTTTGATTTTCAGTTAAAATAAAATTTTATGGATTTTTTTTTTTTTTTT
>CAIGRL010258309.1:0-13644 GCA_903798325.1 Fraxinus xanthoxyloides | reverse complement strand
AAAGTGACACAAAATTGAAAGGAACAAAAAAAAAATGTCTTATACGTTATTAGTTGTTGGTTATTTTTATTTTTTCTTTTTTTTACGACAAAGATTCATGTACTAAAAACTCAAAAACATGAATTTCTTTAAATTGCACTAAATTTATTATTTCTCCTACTATTATAGATCACAAGTGCTAGCCGGTTTGTCTGTACATTGTACATTTTTCGACATTGATCAAATTATAGAATTAAGGATAAAGTATGAAACTAGGATACACGTGATTTGTATTGGAAAAAAAAAAGGATCTCTTAATTTTATTTTATTTTTATTTTTTTTGACTTAGAGTAGAATTGGTAGTGTTTTCTTGTCGAATTCATAAGAAACTCCAAATTTTGAGTTAGAATAGAATTGTTAAGCACATTTTTCTTGTCTTTCTATGAGTCCTGCAATGGAGAACTCGCCCATGCAAACAAATTTTGTTAATGGACCTCTAATTTTACTCGAATTTCGAAGATTAATTTGAATCCCAATTTCTTTAGTGAACTTAGTGATTATGAATACTTTGAGAGTTTTCATGTTGGTTTCAAACCCGCTCACGATGGAAAAAGCTCGATGTACATATAGCAAAGTCCAGTGTCCGATTAACACTAGTATGCACGTAAGTCTATGCTTGAACTTACCTTATGGGACACATTAATATGTGTCTGTGTTGGCTGATATCATCTCTTTGCTCATAATAGTAATGATCTCCTATTCATGATAGGTTGAATAAAGCATGTCAGTAGTTGACACGGCAACGATCAAACTCATAATTTTTAACAATTCAACACTATATTGTCAAAATATTGTAGATTTGACCATTGACATGACAATGCTACATTAGTGATGAATATGATAACTCTTAACCACCATGAGTAAGAGATCACTTTTGATGTCAAAAAGGACACATTCTACAATATGGGTAAAAAAGAACCGGCATCTTCCTGTGACTAAATGCAAATAAGGATTTTTTTCATTGTCTTTTTTTCTAAAAAAAATGCCTGACACTCTGGATACCGTCCTTGTGGTTGTGGGCAAATATTTGTAAATTACAAGTATATTCCTTTTATATTACTTCACAACACACAAAATAGGAAGAGATAAATATTATTATATATTCTCTATGTTAGTAAGAAATATTTAATCTTATTTAAAAATTTTACCTTTGCATTCTTATATTTAATTCCTCAACGTACCACTCAAACGTGTGTACCTATTCCTTTTGCATCTCAAAATAAGAGAATGTTAAATATTATACTAGTCTAATTTCTCGAGTTGTAAGAGGGGGTTTTATTTTGATACTCTCTTTTGAATTGCATGAAATATTCGTTTTAATATAGAGATGTTATTGTTCAAATATTTAAGTACCGTTACGATTGTATTAAAAAAAATTGTTTGAAGGCCTCAAATAAACTGATCCTCTGGAGCTTTCAAATTCTCAGGACCGGCCCTCATATTGGACAGCCATGCACATATTGTAGGGAACGTGCACATTAATGCATTTTCTTTTTCTTAGGGAATATTATTTGTTTGACCTTGCGTTCAACGATAGCGACATGACAGTAAAATAATCTATGCAAGTCCATGTAATCAAGACCTTATAATTTAATAAATAATTATGAAATAATGAAAGGTAATTGAATAATCCTAAAGATTAGGAGTTGAAATTTTTTTCAATTAAAATGTGTCAACATGTCGTCAATTTAAATTAACTTTACAAGTCTTGAAAAGCGGCTCTAGATGTAAAATAATGTCAGCAAATGACTTGTGGGTACTTTTAACGTCAAACGATATACATGTCTAATTCACAAATTTTGATCTCAATGAATGTCTACAATGCGAAAATCACAAGATTTTCAATAGTGTTGAATTTCTAAATTACGACGAAAGAAGAATGCATTCCTTTATTAATATTTTTATCCCGTGCATGGTCCGTCGTATGAAGGTCATATTCATTTTACATCAACAAATGTCACGTAAAATTCTCATAAATGTATGGTGGCCAAACTTGAAATATAACACGCGCGCTAGGTTGAAATATTGTACCACCTTGTCTAACTAGTTTAACTTGCAAGCTAATTATTTCTAAGTATCATTTGGAAACTTAAAATTTAAGTTACCATTGCAGAAACAAAATAAATACATTTGAATTTCCTGAGAAAATTAAGAAAAAAATTATTTTCAAGTAACACTTTAAATATTAACATGATTCAATGAATGCGTTTCCAAATTATTTAAGAACTACTTATTTAATCTGTTGACTTTACAAATCATTCTTTTTTTTTCTTTTTTCTTTTTGTCAAATCACTTATTGAAAAAACTCAGTAAGAAAATTATTTCAACTGTTAATAATCTTTAAAAACTTCCAAGAATAAAGGGTGTTGTTCTCATCTGATGCCTATAAATTGTGTCTTAAACAGACAGAAACAAACTCAAATCTGTAAAATCTAGCTTTTGATGTATACAGAAAATGAAGCCCACTTTTGCTTTTTCGCTTATTTTTCTTTTGTCAGTAGGAATTTGCAATGCAGGTCATGACCTCAAAATGAAGTATTACCATAAAATAAGTTGCCCTTCTGCAGAAGCCATTGTGAACGATATTACGAGGAGTAAAGTTGCAGCAAATCCCAGCTTGGCCGCTAAATTATTATGGCTTCATTATCATGACTGCGTTGTTAGGGTATGATAATCTAATCCATATTTGTAATCCACACACGCTTTATTATCATGGCTGCTTTGTTTCTAGCTTGTTAGGTTCTAGATAATTTGTAATTGGCGATTCTGAGAACAAAAAGACTAAAAGTGATATATTGTAAAAGTTCAAAGAGTAATATGCAATTAGTCAGAGGATATGTATTTGAGTCTAGAGTTTCGAGAATGAGAAAATAAGGAAAACGGTGTGGATTTTCGTAAACTGTCGTCAAAATTTGACTTGATCTACAAAAGCAAAAGGATCGTCGCCAGGCCTTCGCTCGAGCGACAGCCGTCGCTAAGCTCTCGCTCAAACGACAGAATTATATGGGAAATTTTTATTTCACGATTTCAAGGTTTTTTTCCCGGTCCATCTGTTTTGTACCCTATCTATAAATATTAAAATTCTTATATACGAAATTCTTGAGGTTGAATAATTCAAAGAGCTTCATATGTGAGAGAATAATTCCATATATTCTTTCAACTTTCATATGCGTGAAAGTTTTGGTGAGAAAAACATCAGCCCAATAATTCAAATATCAAATCACTACTTCCTCTACATCTGGTCAGAGTTCTGAAGATTGAAGGAAGTTGACAGGAGTTTCTGTCTGTGAAAATCGAGTCGTTCTTCGTGATTCACGGGATATTAACAAATTCACAAGGCTTGGATGTAGGGTAGCAGATTCCACGGTGAGTTTTAGCAACAACTAAGGATTGGTGCAGGAGAGTACATGAACCACAGAGAGCTATAAGGAGTGCAGCCGTGAGATCAGATAGTACGAATCGTCTAGTTTGGTAGACTATAAGTTGCTAAATTCGTTTATAATAGACTGACTGCAAAGTACCCATAATTTTTTCCAGTTGGGTTTCTCTGTAATCATCCAGGTGTTGATTTACTACTTTTATTATACAAATTGTGGTATTCAAACTTAAAAATAAATTGACTTGTATGAATAATTATCTAGAGAAGAATTAAAAGGTGACTTATTGCTGTTTAATTCATTAGTAATTTTAAATCCGTATTATACACCTATTCACCCCCCTCTAGGTGTTATTAGGGTCGAACTACACGTTTTTCATAGCTATTATGCTTTGAGCAACAATAATAATGATGTAAAATATGAAATCGACAAATAAAATATTTAAGTCGTTTGGCGATGTTACTACCTCCCCCGAAACAAGCAACTATGATTTTTATTATGAACCTGTTTGAGACTCATACAGGACTTCAAGGTCCGTACAAGATTAAAGGGGAGAACATGCGGTCTCTAGCATCATCATAAAGACTAACAGTATACAGTCCAAGCTTTTTCGACATCCCTCACATCTCCAAACACCGGATATGCATCCTTACAAGTAGATCATCTCAGTTAGCACTCGAATAGACTAAAAACCACCATTCACGCTCAAAAAACATACTAGAAACTTGTCAAAAGTTGGAACAAATGCAATATTGGAACACTTAAAATGATGAAAAAACTTGAAACAGTAGAAAAAACAAGGCCGATGAAGGGGGCTTGTAACTTTCCAAAAATTTCCATAATCCAATGATCTCTTATATTGTTTCCTTACACATCGTGATGTAAATCATGTCGCATTTCGACTATACATGTATCCTTTAGGCTTTCGTCATTTAAGTCACCCTTTGGAGCCTATAATAGAGGTTAATTTTCCTCGGTACTTATAAACACCTCGGTAATTTCAACTTCATACGATTTTCATTAACAAAACTCCATGGAATCAACTGCTTCATAAGTGCTATTCTATTACAGTTTGGCACAACTGCTCACCAACATTTGAAAGCAGAGCTTCCTATTGAAATTGACAATTTTCAAGAAAAGTGAATATACAGACTATAATCGAGTTTCATGTTTTTAAGTTTCTAAATAGAGACTATGGTATGGATAAAAATAAAAATTAACTACATGAAAAATTTTATAAACATGAGTCGAAAAGATTGAGGAAACTGTTCAAGAAAGACAAAGGAAAAATAGAAAGAGAATCACTTTTCAAAATGTCCACACCCAAAAGCTCAAAATTTGAAGTAGGCTTCTGCAACTTGTGCATGCAATTGACATTGTGGAGAGAGAATAGAGATGATTTGAGCCGCTAATGAGATCTCTTTCGCTGGCTACTCTCCTCCATCTTCTTTTTTCCTTCTTGCAAACATTTCTCTGTATTCGGATATTTGAAAGAGGAAGAAGCTTATTCGTGAGAATTAAATTTTGATAGAGGAGAGTGAGGAGAAGAGGTGACCATGAGAATGCCCAATTGACATTAACAAGTAAATTTCCTAGTGCGGGGTGAAAAGTGAATGGAGTTATTTTAGACTAACGTAGAATTACATATTTCACCATTTTTACCTCTGAGGATTAGAGAAAAAGTGAAAACTAAAGAGAGAAATTTAGCAGAATGTGATGTTCCATCAACCATTTTTGTTGAACAAGAAATTTTCATCTCGTGTCCTTTAACCACCTAACACCACTACAACCATCCCGCTCACCACCACCACCATCTTGTCAACCTCAAGCCGCCATAGCCCCCAATCTTCAAGCCTCTTCAATTTTCCCCAAAAACTCAATACTAAAAGAAATGCGTGACAACCCACCCCCTTCAACTGCAACTGACCTGGTGAAGGACCCCGAAATGCCCTCCACAATTGCCTTTGATTTCCCTGATGAGCCCATCTCCTCTTCTCTTTTCGACTGGTCCGATTTTCTCGATTTCGAGCTTGATGATAGTATAAATCTGTCCTTTGAGCCCTCCGACCCACAACAAAATATTCCGCTCCCAGATTCGGAACTTGAAACTGGAGTCGAACAGGCTCAAATTCAAGAGACTGGTGTTTCGGGTCGGGTCAGGAAGAGGGACCCGAAATTGGTTTGCCCGAACTTTTTGGCAGGTCGGATCCCCTGCGCGTGCCCGGAGCTAGACGAGAAGCTGGAGGCGGAGGAAACTGGCGGGGTCCTCCCAGGGAAGAAGCGGGGCCGGTCAGGGGGAGTTTCGGGTGGTAGCGCGCCAGCTTGTTGTCAGGTGCCGGAGTGCAAAGCCGATATTAGTGAGCTCAAAGGGTATCATAAAAGGCACAGAATTTGCTTGCGGTGTGCAAATGCGAGCTCGGTGGTTCTTGACGGGGAGTGCAAGAGATATTGTCAGCAGTGTGGAAAGTAAGCTCATTTAAGATCAATAGTTGCTGAATGTGTGGTGTTTTGACTATTAAATTGATAAAAAATTTAGCTTTATCTACGAAGGGCCAATTATAGATAGTTCATGTTAATCAATTTTTGACACTCGAAGATACAATTCCGAGATTTGATGGGATTAAATCATGTAAATACTAGGCATTCGTGTATTTCTTTTCTCTGGGAATTAGGATTCTGGTTCTGTATTTTTATCTAATTGCTTGATCATTTTAGGCGCGGTATTAATAGTGATACAAGTTTTATATGAGGGGAAGTTCATGAGCTCATTATGATTAATTCAATTAAGAAAAAGCTTGTGTGGCCATGTGGGAGTGTAGACAATTATGTACATGAGTTTGTGGCATAGCACGGTCGTATGTTTTGATAATTCAATTAAGTCATGTGGCTGACTTTAAATCTGAGAATAGCTGAATAGGCATAGTTTGTTCCTCTCCCTGTGCACATGTAAAAAATGAAAGATATACGTTGAGAGTTGCAAATTGGATGGTAGTTTTTGATATGTAACTGTTAACTGTCCGGTGTTCACAACTGTACACACTGTCTCTAGTTGGCTGGTTTAAATGTGTCCATGTGCATGCTAGCATGGGAGCAACTACGGATATGATTTTTGTGCATTGAGATTGTATGATGTTGCTGATAATGGAGTGCATTATGGACTTTTGGGGTCATGGTAGAAATTTGTAGTGTTCTTGAAGAAGAAATTTGTTGAAAATGGTTGTGTAAATGCACAGGGACCACAATACAGATGTTTGTAACTGACACTTTTATAAGTTAAATTGATATGGATGCCAAATGTAGCCACCAAAGATTGGAAAGAATAATTATGAAAACATCAAGACTTTGCCCTTTGGTTGAGCTTACGTCAGGTATTTGGGGATATATTTGTAATCTTAAAATGTGTTATGACGATGGTTCCCCCTAGTATTTATCAAAAAGAAATTTGAGGGCGATAAAGCACAGTTTTAAATGGGCCTCCTCCACTGAATTCAGGAAAAAATGACTGTGTATATTTTTAAATTTTTCCTGTGGATAAGTTGCCCTGGAGTTATTTATCTCCACATTTGAAGTGCACTGCAGATGTATTTCTTCAACAAAATCTCCTGATTGGATCCTATCTGCTTTTGTTTTATTACCTTTGGCAGGTTTCATATTTTGTCAGATTTTGATGAGGGAAAACGGAGTTGTCGGAGAAAATTAGAACGTCACAATAACAGACGCAGAAGAAAACCCAATGATACTAAAGGTAGTTTTGAGACGGAACCTCAACAGGTCGCCTTAGCTGATAATGTCAGAGGCGATGATGACACTGGGAAAGGTACTGTTGACTTGTATCAACAATGTGATTATGTTCTCATCTCTTCGAAAATGTGTCTGACTCTCTCTCCGTATTACCTTTCCATTCACATGTCAGCAATAGAGGAATATTTTGTATATGCTTGATACTTGTGGAGTCCATTGAGAATACCTCTTGTTGAAGCTACTATCAACCAGGAAATTCTTGCTACACGAAGTATTGCTTTGTTTTTTCCAGCACATTTGCAGTATTTTACAATATTCAAGTGGCTGACCACCCTTGCAAATATCTGGATGTCACAGATATGATTCACTTAAGCAGTCAAATGCCAGAAAGGGAAATTCTGATGGAGTCAGAAGGGCATGCATCAACACTAAGCTCGGCTCTTGGTTCCCAAAATAACCTGAGTAATAGTGTATTATCTGCAGCTTTTGTTGAAACTCACAATGATGAGGATAAAGAGAACCCAAAATACACTAACTCCACATCCTGTCGTGATAACAAGAGTGTTTTCTCCTCTTTGGTGGGTTTAGTACCAATTTGCTTCCTCGCATGATGTGATTCTATTTCGTTTGGAATCTGACTTAAAAAATCTGCTCTGTTTTGATGCTTTGTTGCAGTGTCCTACTGGTCGAATCTCCTTCAAGCTCTTCGATTGGAACCCTGCAGTGTTTCCTCGGCGACTTCGGCATCAAGTATTCAATTTTTTTTTAACAGTTTAGTGGTGAGGAAGGAAATTTGTTATTTGTGTAAAAGATAGTGGTATTTGATTAACACGAGGGTGAATTTTTTTAAAGGTATTTGAATGGTTGGCTAGCATGCCCATTGAATTGGAAGGGTACATCCGTCCGGGTTGTACAATTTTGACTGCTTTTGTTGCAATGCCAAAGTTTATGTGGGTTAAGGTATTATAGATCTTCCTTGTCACCCAATATCTATTGAACACTTGAACTGCATAATTTATTGTATTGTAAATCTACAAATTTGTGCTAAGATTTTGCTGATCATTAATAAGAATACTCAAAAGGTTAAAAAAAATGATTCAGGGTGCTGTGTTGCTACTGTGGTAGACCCACCATGGGAGAAGATTAATATCTAAATGGCTACTTTACATGTTTAACAGTGTAAGCTCATTAGAGCAGAAGGTATAACTTGAAAATTTAATTGAATCAATCCATTACAATTGCTATAATATACATTTTGCTTTGCATGTGACGTACTTCGTGTATGAGGCAGATTTAAAATATGTGCTAGTAAATTTTTTATGGTCTCATTATACAATTATCATTGCATTACGCAGTTATTGGAGGAGTCTGCTGTACATATAAAAGACCTTGTTGTCTCACCTGGAAACATGTTATCTGGAAGAGGCACAGTGCTTGTGTATCTTAATGACATGATATTTCGTGTTACAAAAGGTTGGCTGGCAATCTACATAAATAGCAATGTAGATCTGCGTATCTCTATTTTAGTGTTTCAATTTTCCACAGCGGTTTTTTTTTTTTTTCTGAGGGTATATTCTTAGGAGTACTACTTTATGTTACTCAAATGTAACGCTGGTTCTTCTGTTAGATGATTTGTTTCTTTTCGTGTTCAGAATGAAAGCTTATTTTATCGAAATAGCAGTAGATTCTTTGGTTTGTATGTTGGTGGTCATAGCCACACTTCAATGCTTGTAGCCTTTGATTGCTTATGGAATTACACAAAAATCAAATATAGAAGATTTAACACTTTCTTCACTCACTATTGCTGCCATAAAGACTTCACAGCCAGTAATCAGATCATGCAAAAGTTAATAATTGGTTAGTTTGGTAATGAAGAAGGAATAATGAGGAAATTTAATATTTTCTAATGCTATATGGAAAGTAAAAATGTGTTTTGGCCTGAGAATGAATTAGGAGAAACTGATGAGTGATATGAGTTCCTCTCATAAAAACAAAACCTTATTCTGGAGATGATAGTACATGCTATTTTTCTATTTTTGTTGTTATGGTAGTAGGTAGGTAGGAAGGAAAAAGTACATAGTTGATTTCTATTGAAGATTCTCTCTTTGTTGTTAATAGGGGACGTCAACTTTTTAACAGTGTTAGTTTCTATGTGACAACAGATGGAGCTTCTGTAGTGAAAGTCAAGGTCAAGGGACAAGCTCCAAAGATTCATTATATTCATCCAACATGCTTTGAGGCTGGCAAGCCTTTAGAGTTTGTTGCCTGTGGAAGTAATCTACTTCAACCAAAATTTCGGTATGATAGTACTGCCTTTACCAATTCAACTGACGAATTTACTTTCCGAAAGTTGAGTCACTAGCTGATATTTTCTTTTTTAATTCGTAATGGTCAGAATATTTTTGACTTCCAGTTCTTTACTTCTCATTGTTAATTCTCTTTTCTACACACACTATTTGTACTGTTTGGTTGACGAGGCAGTTTTAGAATAATTTTGTTGAAGAGGAAAAAGGTGTACCATGCTACTTGTTGCATTATAACCAAAAATAGAAAACAAAAATAGAAGTGGACTGGTATGTGGAGATAATTTGATATTTGTTTCTTTGCAATAGAAATGCGTGCATTATACTGATATGAAATCGCTGACAGGACAGGCTAACCTAGATACACTGTATTGGGCTAGAGTTTTGAGAAATGATATGAAACCATGGAAAAGATGGTGCAGATGGACCAACGTACAAAAAGGGATGTGTGGTTGTTCAAGGGGTCACAGTGAGGCCTCTCAGTCTTGTGCTATATTTAGAGATATCATTGCTTCAACTCTTGATTGGGAAAGCTAATGGTGAAAACAATCAAAATGGATATGTTTCTAATTATCTATGCATAACAATGACTAGATTTTGACAAGGAAAATGATTGTTTGTTTCATAGTTTAAGTGGTTGATTGATAGCAGTTATTGTTTATCAAGTTTTGCACTTAGTTGGAAAAACAAATTTTACTACGTACAGTTTTCCTTAATCCTCATTGTTCTACTAACATTTCTTAGAATGAGCATGTAGCTCAATCTTCTTTCTGGAGTGTATTATGTAAATTTTTCATCCCATGTCAGGTTTCTTGTATCCTTTGCTGGCCGGTACCTGGCATATGATATTAGCATTTCATCGGTTTCTTGCAAGAGTGAAGGGGACAGCAGCAGTTTAGACCATCAATTATTAAAGATACATAACCCTCAAACTGACCCGGATATTTTTGGCCCAGCGTTTATTGAGGTGAGGACCAACTTCTACCCACTTCTTATGTTCTTGTAGACTTGTACAGTGGGTATTAGTATTGGTTCAATTAAGTACTAGGATAAGCATTTGTTCAAAAATCTGACTTCTTTGCTTCGGCAATTTTGACATTTGGACGCATATACTAATCTGACACTGGGACCTTGTGTTCAATTGATTTTTAGTCACATCTTTTGTCCCCTGTGAGTCTGAAGTTTTAAGATATTTTTCATCTTGGTACTTAAAAACAAAAACTGTATTACATCTCTGGAGAACCAAATGTGGAGCTCTACTTTTCATCTTCCTTTCCTAGTTTTATAACAAAAAAAGCCTTTGTTGATATCAAGAATTCTTAATAAAGGGAACAAATGGGGAATATATTTTTCACTCCTAGAGAAACTAGGAATTCTCGTACATAAAATTGATATAAGAGCTGTTGCAAGAATGGTGCTGATACTCATTATGGTTTGACTTTGTTTCACACATATTGAGGATATCTCTTTTGCAGGTTGAGAATCAGTCTGGCTTATCTAACTTTGTTCCAATTCTTATTGGGGACAAACCAATTTGTGAAGAAATGGCCATTATGCAACAAAAAATTGACTCTTCTCTTTGCTCCGATGGGCACCAGTTTGCAGCTCCAACATTGGCATGTGAAGTTTATGCCTTAAGACTTACAGAATATTACGAGTTTTTGTTGGAAGTTGCATGGTTACTCAAGGACCCTGTGTTAGAGCCTCATTTGACGGCCGCTCAGACACAAAGAATCAACAACTTATTGGACTTCTTGATAGAAAAAGAATCTACAGTCATTTTAGACAGAGTACTATACCACATGAAAATTGTAACGGATAAGTATTTGGTTATGGGTGTTCCTGATGCTGATATGATGCTACTTCGGAAGATTTTGAATAATGCGAGAAATATATATCATCAGAAATTACAGGAAAAAGACTACACAGTGACGCATGTGATAGATGGAAATGATTCAAATCAAACTTCCCAAAATGATCTTCGAATTGATGTTCAATTTGCCAATCAGGTGAGGACTTCATATGTTTTGCATCAAATTATTTAGTGGGAAAATTTTAGCATTGGTCCCTGATTTCCCCGGTAGCAAGTTGGTCTCCAACCTTTTAAGGGAGCAAGTTGGTCCTCAAACTTTAATTATAGCTGCACAATAAGTCCTCAAAGACAAAGCATCCAAATCTCCATTAAATTGACATGTGGCCCTTGTGAAATCATGCCTCCCTTCAAATTTCTAGACACCGGCCCAAGTTGGGAAATAAAAACTAGCTTCATAAAGTTGAACATGTGAGGCTTATGTGGCAATTTAACGGAGGTTTGGAAGCTTTCCATCGTTGAAGACAGACCGTGCAACTACAATGAAAGGTAGAAGATGGATTTTCGCCTTTTTAAAAGGTTAGCGACCAATTAGCTACTCGGACAATAGGTTGACCAGTAGTGCCAATTATTTATTTATTATTTTATTGTGACTGATATAACTGATGGATAAAGTTCTAACTTTTGCTTCAAGTCACATATTCTTCATTGAGTTTGTGTTGAAGTTCGTTACTGGGGAAAGGTGAACTCTTGGTGAAGTCTAAATTGGTCGGATATGTCTGAAATGTGATATACCAGAGATTCAAATGTGATACTTTAGTAGTCCAGATATTTATTCTAACTACATGCCCGTGATTTTATACCAGCAAGAACAACTTGTTAAATTGCTGTTCAAATTTTTTTGAAGGCAACCTTTTGCATGAACATTAATATCATTTATATTTGTTTTGAGTTTCTTCTTACCATACACCACATTTCCATTCTACACAAGTTTATTTCAAAATATTATTTTGTTGGGCAATCATTTGAATTTACTTCCTTTACTTGTATTATACTAATCAGTTTTTTCAACACCCGAGCTTGACAGACACTGGTATGCACGTGTGTGTTTATTCTCTCTCCCTGCATTTTCTCAAAAGAAAATAGAAATAGTCCCAAATCTTTTCGTACTCGTTATTTCATGCACCGTGATCACATTTATTTACTCATATGAATTGACATATTTTATTATGGTAAATATTCTTCTTCGTAGCACTCATATGAATTGAAGTTCAATCCTCTTAATAATTCTACTTGTGTTCTTAGCAAAAATTGCACATTGGCAAGCGAATTCATGACTAAACTTTGACAACTCATTTGTAATTAATCTTGTGATGAATGAGATGATTTTAACTTTGCAGGGTTCGGAAAAGACGGCGAAGGATAAGTTGGAGGCCAGAATAATTTCGCCGCCTCTTGATGGAAGTGCAACGGTTCCTCTTTTGAGTCCAGAGGTGGTCGCAAACCTAAATCCAAAGGAAAGTCCAGGAAAGCCATGCGGTCGCTTATTTACGAAAACATTTCTGATTTCTCGACCTGTTATCTTTGTAATTGCTGCTATCAGTGTTTGTTTTGGTATATGTGCAGTCGTCCTCCACTCTCAGAGAATTGTTGAGTTTAGGACAACTATTCGGAGGTGTCTGTTTAATAACTCATTGTATTCATCACATAACTGATCCAAAATGTACACAATGCTATGTAGGATTTGAGTTCATTGCACCCTCATATCAGCTCTGCTTTCTTGACATTGATCGCCAAGTTGAGTACGAATACGAACGTGGCTTCCGGGGAAGTGCTTTTAGTGTTTCTTCCATTGACCTTGAGAATATGAATCGGATATGATGGATAAAGAGGTTTATAGTCCCTGGTTCCATACCCTGATGTACCGCTTGCCTTCTGATATAATGTAACTCTATAGGTCACTGGTTATTTTGTACAGTTATTTTGGATGAGAACTAATTTGTTTTTAATGAGATGGCAATATTAATAATTTGTTGTAGTAATTATATTTCATTGTGATTTATGTTTTACGCTTCTAGCCTTTGTTCGATTTTACATAAAAAGTTGATAAAAATTTGAGTCAAAGTTAGTTAATTTTAATTGCACGTTTACTGAGACTTACAATTTTCATCATCTTATTGACTAAATATTTCGTTAACTTTTATGACATTATTGTTATTTATAAAATTGCATGTAGCATTTCACTTAGGGTCCGTTTGATAAGCCATATTTTCCATAGAAAATGGGAAAAAAAAATTCCATTTTCCAACTTTTATAGTGTTTGATAAACAAAATTTTCTCGGGAATTTTTTTTCACCTTTTCTCATTTTCCACC
>CAIGRL010258239.1:0-18056 GCA_903798325.1 Fraxinus xanthoxyloides | reverse complement strand
AAGAGTTGTACCTAGAAAAATGTGAAAAACTTTTTTCATGGAAAAATTTACCTATCAAACGGACCCTTAAAAAATGGGGATCAAAAAATCCTTCAATCAAATATATAGAAAAATAAAAAGGGTGTTTTGTAGAGATTGAAATTGAAAATATAGTCGTTATTGTTGACTTTTATTAGACGGATGAGACCCAATAACGACTATATATTCAATTTTAATTGGATTTTAACCCTTATCAAACAAGCTCAAAATAAAATATGCTAATTGCAAGAAGGAAGGACAAAATGAGGATAGCGGGGGAAATAAAGAAAAAGATTCGAAATGGAATTTACCCTTCAAATTTTCGAAAGGAAAACTATCAGACAATGCACCAAATACGCGGAAATCTTATATCCCAGCACACTACTGCCCAATTCTCTCCACCAGTTTCAGTATTTAACGTTGCACAATGCAAAAGCTCATTGTTGCCATATTATTTGATTAGATTCATTTCCCCCCTTCTAAATACTCCCATATTCTCACACCACAAGATCCATATTTTCTCTATTCAAAGGGAGATACAAATAATGAGGTTAGACGGAGGCTGATTCTTGGAAGAAAGG
The DNA here is from genome assembly GCA_903798325.1 of Fraxinus xanthoxyloides. Lineage (NCBI taxonomy): Eukaryota > Viridiplantae > Streptophyta > Magnoliopsida > Lamiales > Oleaceae > Fraxinus > Fraxinus xanthoxyloides. The sequence continues at coordinate 17,457 of CAIGRL010258239.1, read as the reverse complement.
TAATATTTTTAGCAAAACAAAAATGCTTCCCATATTCCGTTTTCAGTTTTAGTGTAGTTTCGAGACTTCACTTATCTTTAACCATCTAAGGCCTCATTTCTTGGATCTTGAAAAGAGACCATTGTTGCCGAGTTTATGACTTGTTAATTTACAATTTTTCTAATTTTTTGCCTATTGTTGAATGCACGACCTAATTCTTCTACTGGAGGAAAATTGAAGTTGGTATTTTTCCTTGTTCCCATTCCAATAATATGGTTTCTTTAAGGTTTTCAAATCCCCGAGTTATGGAAATTTTGATAAAAAATTTAACCATGGTCATTGCTGGTTTTAAGATGATATTGGGCATAATTAATAAAATATAATCTTTGGTAGTTTGGGATGCTGATTTCAGTTTATTGACTGGTTTTCACATAAATTGAAATTACAGATAATGGGAAGGAGTCTAAGTCTAAGCCCAATACTTCGAAGGGAGTTGGAGAATCTCGACAAGGATGCTGACAGTAGAAGGTCAGCTATGAAAGCGTTGAAATCATTTGTGAAAGACTTGGATTCCAAAGCAATACCTCTGTTTCTTGCTCAGGTTTCTGAAACCAAAGAAAATGGGGCATCGTCGGGCGAGTATACAATTTCACTTTATGAAGTTCTTGCTCGTGTCCATGGACCCAATATAGTCCCTCAAATAGATAACATCATGACTACCATTATCATGACCCTGTCCTCGAGTGCAGGATCTTTTGCTCTTCACCAGGCTTGCTCAAAGGTTGTTCCAGCTATTGCAAGGTATGCAATGGGCCCAACAACATCAAATGACAAGAAGAGATATATTATCCACTCTCTCTGTAAACCCCTATCTAATTCTCTTTTGGGTAGCCAAGAGAATCTGTCTTCTGGAGCTGCTCTCTGCTTACAGGCACTTGTTGAATCTGATAATTGGCGATTTGCTTCAAATGAGATGGTGAATGAGGTCTGTCAGAGAGTTACTGGGGCTTTGGATAAACATACACAGACCAATTCACATATGGCCTTAGTTATGGCTTTGGCTAAACACAATAGCTTGACTGTTGAAGCTTATTCAAGACTGTTGATAATGTCTGGATTGCACATCCTTAATTCTGGTTTTATGGAGGCAAATACTCAAAAACAGTTCTCAGCCATTCATATGGTGAGTTATTTGATGAGATATTTGGACGCCAAGAGTATATTCTCTGAATTGGATTTGATCATTAAGGAGATGGAGAAGTGCCTGTCTGATCGAATGCCCTTTATAACTAGGGCTGCTTTTGAAGCACTGCAAACTGCAAAGAGAATATGTGTTGAGAAAGGTTCAAAACTTGAGAGGGATGTGGGTTCAATCACTGGCTCAAACTTTGAAAGGAGAGAGATCATCAGGAGGAATGTGGGTGGTTCTGGAGAACAATCACCTCTCACTGGATCACCTGAGTCACAGACTGTTGATTCTGCTTTTGGATATGATTATTTTATACAATCACCCATTTCAATGAATCAGGTCCCTCAACTCGGGTCCTATGATCGTAGGAGTGTGAACCGTAAACTTTGGCGAAGGCATGAGAATGGCTGCTTAGATGTATCCCTGAAAGATGGAATGTTTTCAGGGATAACTCCAGGAAGTCACATCATGAACTCTGGGCACGGTGAATTTTCTGATAAGTGTGGAGATTTTTCTCAAGATTTTGCAGGGTTCATGCAAGGAAGTGTGGAAAATGGAATTGTCAGAAGCTCTAATCCCAGTCATGTGAGTTTTGACTTTCAATAGCTATTAATACTTGTTTGAATTAGATTTTATGGAGAGCCATAATTTGCTATAACATGTGAGAAAGAGAGAAAGCATAGTGTATGAAAGCAAATTTAGCTAAAATTCAAAGAAAATTTATATAAGGCTCCAGTGCACCATTTGTTTGAATTTTGAACAGTATGGCCTGCATCTATCTTCCTGAAGTCATAAATTTTATTTAGCAGACATGAAAATTTGCTTGAATGCATATTCTCTAGCATTTAGAATTAGATTTTTGGATGGGAAATTTAGAATTATTCTAATTTCCTCCTTATAATGCACATGTCACTTCGTTTCGTGTTTCAGAAGACACGGTCTCACATTAATACTACTCCAAGAAAGATCATTCGTTCACTTCAGGATCCAAATGGTATGATCTCAGACTTCTCCGAGAGACAAACTAGAAGGTCTGGAAGTCCATTCTCAAGTAAATTTGAGTGGACTCCTACATCAAAGCATGAACAAAATGGCCTTGCTCAGGGCATGACCTGTAACATCGAAAGAGGTGAAAACTTCTCTTCCGGAGGGGAACAGATTCATGGTAAATCAGAATCAGTATCCTCAACAGGAGACGTGCTTCCTGATACGAATTCACAACTGTCGCCAGAGGTAGTTTGTGGAAATCAAATTGAATCTCAGAGTGCCAATATTCAAAAAGGCCATAGAAAACTCGGTTGCGAAATAGTGGGATGCCTTCTTTTAGTCCTATTTGTAATATTTTTATTTTTGCTGGGGTTTGATAATCAGAACGATAGCTATGTTCTTGTTCCCACCTAACCTGTCTTGCTTAAATTTGTGATTTGATCAATTTCAAAAACCTTGGGTGATAGCTTGAGATGCTACGCACAGGATTTATGTACTTTTAGCAACCAGGAGTGTTGAGCAAAGTTATTTCTTCTGATGCATTAAGAGTCTTGATTTTTTCTCTCTACTGGCCGGTTTTAGTAGATGCTGCATATGGTATGAAAGCTAAAATTCAAGATATTTACCTCACAAGTCAATCTTGCATCTAGCTTATCTACAATTGATTTTTATTGTTTGTTCCAACGTGGATACTTGTTTTCTTGACATACACTGGTGAAAAATGTGTAGTTCGACCCTAACAATACCTAGAGAAGGGGTGAATATATATATTATGCAGAATTTAAATACTTATTAATTAGCAGTATGTCACCAATTAATTATTTTTAGATGGTTATTTAATCACGTCATTAATTCTATGTTTAAATATCGCAGGTAATTAAAACAATAAATAAAGCAGTAAATAGTACACGGATGATCATGGAGAAACTCAATTGGGAAAAACTCCGAACACTTTGCTAGGCAATCTACTATAAACGATTCAAACGATTTACAGTCTATCATACCAGATGATACATACTATTTGATCTCCCAACTGCAATTCCTACAGCTATCCACGGACCTCGTGCTCGCCTGCACCAATCTTAAGTTGCAATTCGCCAAAACTCTCCGTGGAATTTGCTACCTTATAGCACTCCCAGCCTTGTAGAATCGTCTATCTCCTTGGATCAACGAAGAACACCTTGTTCTTCACCGACTGAAACTTCAATCAACTTCCCTCGATATTCAAAACTCTGACATATGTGGAGGAAAGACATTTTGATATTTGGATTATGTGAACGATGTTTTTCTTACCAAAACAATCTCACATGACGAAAGTTGAAAGATAAAATATATGAATTCTCTCACAGATAAAACTCTCTCAATGTTCACCCTTGTGAAATCACATTCAGAAGTGTTTTGGTATTTATAGGTATGTTAGGAAAGTAATGGGTCGGAGAAAAAGCCTTTAAATCGTGAAATAATAATTTTCCGGACAACACTGCCGCTTGAGCGAGGGCTCAACGACAGTCGAACGGCAGACTGTTGTTTGAGCAAGGATGGGTGACAGTCGAGCGAGAGGGTTTCTGCTTTTGATGCTCCAGCCAATCCTTGACGACATTCTATCGAAAATCCCCTTCGTATTTTCCTTTTTTTGCCATTCTCGAATTCTAGACCAAAAAATTTAAACTTTACTTAATTGCACATTACTCCTTGACATTTTACACAAATTACAATTCAGTCCTTTTTGTTTACAAAATAGCCAATTACAACATTAAAAACTTAACAAACTCCCATTTTGACATTTTGTGACAAAACTAATAACTAAAATCAAGGTAGTAATTAAATGTAAATGACAAAACTCACTCCAGAATTTAAGGAAGATGAACCATTCAAACATTAAATTGCATAAAATTCCAAGGAATACACGAAAAACAACATTTTTCCTTAATTAAAGAAACACTCTTTGCCGTGCTTACTAACTCGATTATCAAGAACTCCATTAGGATCACTCTTACCACTTGTTGCAGCTTTAGCAATGAAACCCAACCATTCATCGGGAGAATCAATCAAGTTGTTCCAACTCGTGTTTCTTTGTTATAACTTCATTTCATACTGAAATCAAGGAAGATAACATTGCTCATACAACACCAAGCAATGGCCGGATTGAGAATGAAGGTGAAGATACCATGGATTACCCAAGCATCACCAAGTGCACAATGCAAACGTGCTGACCAAAGAAACTTCGAAGCTTGCTACTAGCAGGTAATTCAGAACCAATAGCGAGCCCAGCAAGTCAGCTCAAGTCAGAAAACAATGATATCCCAAGCATTAACCACAAAAATAATATGACAAAACCCTTTTAAGGAACTAAGAAATCTAATGTTGAGAACAACTTAACCAAAGAACACAATTAGGAAAGCTCGACTTCTATTTGGAAAGGTCCAGGAGCTAATTATTAGAAGCGTCAAAAGGGAGAAATAGTTGAGAAAGTGATAAAGGGGCTCAATAAAGGAGCCCCCAAATGACCTCCAAGTTAGTCACGTGATCTCAACAAGAAGCCATGATCTGTAGCAGAACCCAAAGATGATGTCCTCGTGAAAACAAGATGAAAAGATTGACAAGAATCATATTAATCCAATACCACTAGCATTCCTCCCAATGCAACTATCTACCAGTCATTAACTTAAAATTTATATGCGAATCATATTAATCCAATATTACAGAACTGCACAATTTTAGAGAAGCCATAACCCTTTAGTTGAACATATAGCATAAGTACATCCCAGCGTGACAATGTCCAAGTCAAAATTACTTGCTAAAGATCAAAAAATAGCGTCAGGCAACAGAAGGCAGCTATTTTTACTTTCAGCAGAAATACCGCATGCAATGCCATTATGAGGTCCTTTATCCATGTTGGAATATGCGCGCTGCCACAAGTCCACCATTATTGCCCATCTGAAGAGATAGGCCGCAGAAACATTAGAATAACAGTAGCTTGTTTACACTAATTTTACCAAAGAAAAAGCATTGTTTAAATCCAGGAAATTCATTATCTATAAGAGCATCCTAATCTGAGTGCATTAGCAACCATTTGAAAATGTGTCATTTTCTTTCACCACTGGTTTTGAACACAGAAGAATCTTCAGCTGTTGCAACAGATCCATATTCTTATAAGAGCTTGTGCTCTCCATTAGTCTTGATCATTTCACATTCTGCAGCTTCGGAATTCGAGGTGGCAGGGACAAGCTTGTTTTCCCTCAGTTTTCCCGCATGCCCATTTTTATCAACATCTTCAGTTGACGCAGACTCAGTTATCTCCACATTTGCAACCTGTTCTAGGGTAAAAAAAAGGGATACGAGATTGATAAGCTCATATAAATCACTACCGATATCCAAATATCACCAAAAAATAAAAAATAAAAAATAAAAAAAACAGACAGCGCACAAAATAATTCGTTGAAAAACAAAATATACATATACAACTTTAAAATCATTAACTCGCCTGCAACTTCCGTTGCTTAGCTTTCTTCTCTACCATAGTCTTTTGACGCCCTTCATAGAATTCAAAATCATCCAGAATGCACGCCCTGCTGGAGTGGCCTTTAAAAATCTGAATTATTTGAATACCTTGATCAAGTCCAACCTGCAGCAAGAACCAAGTTATAAGACAGGAGCAAAAAACCTAAGACGACGGTAAATATCATATAATAAATGGTACACCTCCTGAATATCTCTGCTGTTTGTCACAGGTTTATTCTCGTTGTTTTCAAGTGTGATGCGCCTAAGCAAACTATTAGGCACATCTTTGACAATATGCCACTTCACTGGGAAGGAGCCACTCCACTTATCCTGTTGCCAATACTCCACACTATTGTCAAAATCAACTGGACCAACCATTTCTGCAAGACCGACAAACTGTCCACTGGCATTGACCTGTAATATGACACGGGTGGGCATAAAGTAATTCTCTCAAAATGGTGTCAAAGCAAGAGTTTATGTCCCTAGTTGTAGAAGGAAGTCAAAAGGAAACAAGCAGATACTTACAGAGAATAACAGAAACACAGGGCATCCACCAGATTTCTCTAGAGATTCCTTGTATGCAGCATTTAGTTTTTTGTTACCATTGGGCGTGCTTGCCCAGACACCATATTTAATACTTTTATGCACATCATCCTCACTGTAGGATTTAATGATGAAAAACTTAGCATCTGCATATGTTTCAGGGAAATCCTCTTTGTTGTAAGGTTGTCTGTCTGGAGGTAAATTGCCTTTTTCGTTACCCTTCAACAGAAGGCTCTGTCCTTTCACTGGAAATGTGATAGGTTCAGCATCCTTCAGATCATTCAAGCCCTTTGCTCGAGGTCCTCTATTCAATTCATTAAAACCATCCATGCTTTCATTACTGTTTCCACATAAACTACTACCATGACCCTTGAACCTGTACTTGTTATCAACAGCTAACCACCCATGGCTGTCGGTCCTATGATAATAATGGTTGGGTGCAAATCTGCTGCGACTGCTTGCACACTGACCATAAATCCTGTGATTAGGGTACACTTGATTTGTAAATCCAGCTGCGCCAAATCCAGAAGTTCCTCTAGGGGGTTGCAGGCCCTGTAAAGTGAACAAACCCAAATCTTACCAACAGCAGATTGCAGCCATTGATAACAAAATGTCTAACAAAGCATACAAATTGTTGTAAACAATGACGTACAAATGAAAAGAGGAATACATTTTTCAGCCACAGAAAATTGAATTTTTTTCCTACTTTCATCCCTTTTTTCTTTTATGTTTTGGAGGTGGCAGCCTTTTTCACTCATTTGCGGATTTGGGAGGTAGTTAAGGGACATTTAAATGGATTCTTAAATAGTAAAAGGATAAAAATTCATGCTGGTGACAGATGAATAACTCAGATAAAGCATACCACTAGATGGTTGTGATTCATTCCAGTAGAAAAATTGTAGCCATGTGAAACTGCTGAGGAGATTCCTGAACTTGCTGCAGGATTAGGATTCAATCAGAGATTAAGTGTTTTCAAATAGTCCATCTGCATGACAGGCGAATTTTACTGCCTAAAATCAAAGAATTACCTGATGGCAATCGTCCCCATCCATAGGAATCATTGTGCTTCATAGTTGAGTTCTGGTTATAATGTCTTAAGGGCTTTGACAAGTTGCTTCTATTGGCAGTAAAATTTCCTACAGAAGGCATATTTCCATTAGCTGTTTCTGCTTGTGATTGCACCTTCTCAGCGACAATGGGTAGGGAAGCATTGATCTGGTTGGGCATGTAAGACCCACTGGTCTGAGTAGAAGGTTGGAAATAAGAGGTCGGATACTGGTACTGCTGTGGCCCATACAGCTGACCATCATGCCTCATGGATGAAGCTGTAGGGGAATATGCACCATATGGTGCATAAGTATAACCATGATACTCCCCATAAATACCCTATATGATATCATCAAAATCAGAAAACTTTTTCAAAATGCTTGGTGATTGCATTTGATTTATTAATCTGCAATGCTGATTACAACAATGGATAGCAATGACTGAAATAATTTTAATCTACATCATAGAAGACTAAAATATCCGATGCCGAAACAGTGCTCTCTGTCTTTCCTTTTTTAGTTGGATTGCTAATGTAACAAAGTAACACACATTTGTAACTAAATGAACTTTATCCTAATATCCTCCCTCTTCATCATTCTTTCCTCACTTCAATCTATACACCATAGCTCCAGACTGCATCTAAAATCTATTCTAACTGAAAACGTAAATTGATAGAAATAAGATGATATAATTTTAGAATGAAAAACTTACTGAAACCCGTTCGGCTCCATCCAGAGTTGAAAATCTCTCCCAGTCATTCATGGATCCATCATAGGCTGCATGAGACCCATATAAGAAGTTTAGCATGTGTTTGGCACCCATTTTTGGGAAATCATAAATTTTGGAACATTGAATGATGGAAGAATGTGTGGTTGAAAAGTAATGAAAAATTTTAGATTTGTGTGTAATATTATTTTATTAGGAGAATGTGTGGTTATAATTAAGAAAGAGAAATTTTTTAAGAAATTAATGGGTGCCAAACACCCTTTTAATATTATGCATATTGTAAAACAACAAAGCTTGTCAAAAATAATTGCTACCTCCATAATAGTAAGTAGACGAAGGATAACCACTGGGATTGTAGACCATGCTTGGATCCATGAAATCCTGATGAAAAAAAGTTGTAGATCTCTCATATGGCCTGTTCAACCCAATTGCTGAAGTCCCAGACTCAACAGGCGAATACTGAACAGCAGGCGTCTATTTCAAAGAAACACTATTATATCAGCATCATTCAGCAAAAAAAATTGAACAAAGCTTCACAAATTACTAGTAGATAATAGTGTTCTAAACCAACCAAACAAGAGACTTTTAAACCAATACCTTCTTTCTAGTGTCAGGAACTTGAAGCGAGTTGTTCTGATTATCCAAGGACAATTTATGCAGCACGTCTGCTACTTCTGGAACAGTTAAAAGTTAAGGAAACAAAACCATCTAAGGAATCCCTAATTTGTTCACTTTGTGCTATGAATTTCGTTCTTTATATATGATCGTACATCACACACACATTGAAAAACCTCACAATGGGTCAAAAATATTATATATTTACCTTCACAAAATCAAACATTGCATGAAAAATATGAAAATCAGAACATCCCCAAACAATACATGAACCAAAACCCAAATTTTATAGTCCCAGATATTCCAAAATAACATATTAAATAACAAGATGAAACTTGACAATTAATCAATACTTAACAGACAAGCACGTATCCAATTAAATAAGCTCTTGATGAGAAACATAACAAATATTTCAGAGAAAGAGAAGATGAAACCCTTTTTTTTTGGATAAACCAAAAACCCTTAAACCCTAGAAAACCCCATGAACAGTCAAGTACATAAGAACCGCAGAGTAATTCATTAATCGAGTAATACAAGAAACGGGGAAGAAAAACACCCCCGAACAATAGATATACAGAATAATTCCAAAGAATACGAAGAAACAGCCAAAATTTAAGCCTACCCAGAGAAGTAGAGGAAGAGAGGATACGATCTGACGGCGAAGGGAGTGATGCCATGGACAATTATCAACTATCTTGATAAAACTGGTTTCTTGTATCTATGTACACGCCTTCTTATATACTTTACCTATACATGTACGAGAAGGATTTATAAATAAAGCAGCAACTCTGAAGACTGGAAAGTAAACTAGCTAAGTAATAGTAGTAACATTTGGCTTTGTGAGGTATCTAGCCGCCAGGAAGGAGGAAAGTTTGGGTTTTAGATTTAGGGGAGAGAGAACTATAAAAACCAAGGGTTTTTTTTATAATTATAGAAATTTTTGAAATGTGTTGTTGAAAAAATGTGATTAATATTGATTGTTTGACTTTGACTTAGCTTAAAATCAAATTTTAATCATACCCAAACAGGCCATAATCCTTGATAATAACATTTGATATTCATTTAAATTTATTCCTCGTTTCCTATTTTTCTTTGACAATGACAAACACCAATGACCACATTCAAAACAAGAGTTAATCAGCATAAAATGTGTGTGAAATTGAACAATGACCAACCTCGAAAAAGACGAGACATTAGAGAGCTACTGGCCGAAATCTGAAGCAACAACTTAAACATGAAGAATTCACAAGCCAAAATATTTTTTTAATAACAACACAAACATCTCAAATTACATAGTACAAAACACATTTGATGAGAATTAGCATTCCGGTAAAACTCCAAAAGTTTTTAAGAAGCTTTAACTTAAAAAGGGAACGAAGTTGAGAGAGAGAGAGACATAATTTGAGAATAAGAGATAACTAGCATGAATTCGGAGTTTGAGTTTACACATGAGGGAGAAGTCGAGTGTCTGAGGACAACAATAGGTAAATAGAAGGAGCATAGATTGAGGGGAAGTAGTTGAAGTTGCGTGTGAAAATAGATGAGGTGATGGTTGCATGCACTCCAAAAAGCAGTGGGTTTACGATTTTTTATTTGAAAAAATAAAAACAAAAATTGAAGATTAGATATCAGCCATGGGCATTTACCAAGCATGTCCATAACAAGATCCCAATAACTAGAGACGTGTAAAAAGTATCTAATAAAATCATCAATAAACAAAAAATATTAATCGCTTTGTGAATACGTGTGAAGCATGTCCAAATGGAGCAACTGGGATCATCCGTGTCAACGTGAACATTGTCATACATGGTAAATGAGGCATTATAAATGTACAGGACAAATAATGTCAACAAATAAACACGGTTTTGTGTGTGCGGTATGTAATGCTTAATTTCAACATTTGTTCATATTAGCTTACAAGAAAGTGGAAATGCATTGATTTTTCTTTGGGAGCAACTTAACTGCTTTTAGCACCTAGAAAAGCCATTTCCACATATGACAAATACAAAGCCTACCTAGTTACAAAGTCGAGAAATCTTTTTTGGTTAAATATTCTCCTTTAACGAATATTTCGCTCGCCATTGATATAGAGTATAGAAAGACATCCACACATGTATGTTTTATCAGTGCTGCTTAATGTTCAAATAACAATCCAAGATAAATATACAGGGGTAAAGGCACATATGGTATGCAATCATAATAGAACAATAAGATAACATACTAGTCCTAGCGACAGTAATGTAAGATAACATTTGTTTTAAAATGGAAAAACAAGCGAGCGACGGGCTATTAAGGTACAAATTTGACCCTTATTTCAATACCTAGGATGGTGATGATTTTATAATGATGTAGTAAGTATTAATTAGAAACCAATTTACCAATGTAATAGGGAAAGGCTGCTTGTATGGAAATTTGATTGAATATAGAATTGTGAAACCTAGATAGTAGAATTCACTTAATGGGACCATGTATTCGAATCTCTTCTGGTTAATGTCATTGATGGTAGATTTTACGAATTTCAGGCATTAATCATATTGTACCTTATATAAAAATGGCTCTTTGCAATTAATGTATAGTAATAGAATTCCACGGCGATTTCAACATCTTCAGAAAGATCAAGTACATTAGGAGGATGATTTTCTAAAAATGGACACTTCAATGACTTTTGCTCAAACCAATTAATGGTTCCTTCAGAAACTGATTGAGCAAGCATCTCTAACATCATTTTCTTATTGTTATAAAGTGAACTTATCGACTTCTAGGTTAGAACAATTTTAAACATAAGCAAATAAAACATTCAGCTTTTAAACTTTTTCTACAAGAGATCTCATTCACTCTAGTAGCACCCTCCTACAATTAAGTCCTAGTGTTATCCACAATAATCATTGCTCATTCTTAAACCATTTAAGAATAGTTGTAAATAAGAGGCATGTCGTCAGGTAAAATTTCTCCTTTATAATTTCTTTAAGCTTTTGAGGTGATCAAATATTTATAAATGAATTGCTAATATATAAAACGATTATTTTTCAACTAAAAATAGAACTAAATTTTGCAGTTCTATAATGATGATTCTTCCTAAGGAGTTATCATCGACTGTAGCCCATAACAAATACAAACAGGGGATGACTAAGCCTAATTGCAAATATCATGCACAAAATGAAGCAGTGTATTTTGGAAATAATGATGGGATAGAAGTGGTGAAGTTGGATATGGATGAGAAAGCTTCGAGGTTCACAGCAAATCGGAAGGTAACCCCTTGGTCTAAGGAGGGGGAGCCGAAAAAAATGGTTAGTAAATTATGAAGTTAAGGATGGTGATAAGAAGATGAAAACAGTGGATCGATCTGGGACCCTTACCTAGATTATGCAAGATCCAATCATGTTTTCGGTAGACGCACCCAATCGACATTTTATGCAGAAGATTCCGACGTCGGATGGTCTGGGGCGTGGACCATGCACAGATCCGACGGCGAACCTACAGGCGCATGTAGTCCACGCTTCGTCGGAAACCCTGAAAATTCTGCACGTCGATTCTAGATAATCCAACATGCATGTTCTTCCATCAGATATGTCGTTTATACACAATCAAAGGAAAAAGTGGGCGGATGCATATGATATGGTATTCAGTCGGTGATTTAGAGTAGAGGCGAAGGAATTTGCAGTGCCTGTTAACGAATTCGGTATTGTTAGGATGATAGCGTAGGGCTTGAGGATGTTGAACGCTATCTATATGGGGAGGTTTGGTGCACTTTGGATGGGGAATATGGTAGATAAGTTGAGAGCGGCTCATAAGTTGGAGGATTTTGTCTCCAAGTTCAATGAGTTATCAAGAGCTTTTTGGCACAACAACGTATGAACAGTCATGACAGGTACTTGACGATATCACAGTATGGAGAGATGCATCAGAAGGGAGTAGTAATGGTGACGTAAGGTGTGAATGGAGAGGGATGAGCATTGTTTTCGCAAGTGTTTAAGGCAATTGTCAATTCATTTGTTGCGAGAGATAAGACTATACGTCAAACGATGGATGAAAGATATCGACGACGGACGACTTATGTCGGAGTTATGGCAAACTTACAGACAACGCATAAAGCTAATCAACAGGGGCTAGTGTGAAATGAAAGGATGTATAATGTGAGGGAAAATGACAGTCATCTTATGGTGTCTAAGCTGTCATCTTATGGTGTATAAGCTATGGTGACACATGCAAAGGGTTCACATGGTGGCTTATTGAATAGTGCTAAAATAAAGGCCCGCGTCCAAGCATTGAAATAAGAGTTGGATGATTTAATCAGTCTAGTTGGATGTAGGTCTGAGGTAGGTTCTAAGATATTTTGTTGGCATAAGTGTGGGGTTGGCGTGGTTGAGCCCTTAGCCAACGAAAAACAAATAGTGAGCTTGGTTCCTAAGGAGTTATCACCGACTGTAGCTAATACTTTGCTAGTCCTCGAGCAAACACAAAACTCTAGAAAATAACTAACAACTCTACAAACACAACTAAATCAAACAAAATCACTTAAAACAAATTTCGCTAGATATCTTGTCTTCATAACTCATGATTGAAAATATAACATCAATCTCATGAATCACTTCAAAATTATAATGCCCAAGCTAATTTTTCACATATTTAATGCACAACGGATGTGTGTGTGTGGAGAGTTAAGTGTAACGGTGTACAATAATAAGTTGATCCAATTCCTGACCTTAAAAGTCAAATATTTCCTTACTTCGCTCGTGAGATTCATACACCCCAAACTTGTTTTCTTTTTACTTCCCAATGTGTATTCTAAAGTTAATTTTCAATACTAAATTCTTACACCACTCAAATTTGGTTCATTTTAGCCGGCAATGTCAACAATTCAAGTCATATGATAATTCTCCCAATTTATGAGTGCTTTGATAATCAAGCTTATACTAAGTAATTCAAGCTCACCAGATATCTAAGCTATCAACATTTTTTTCACAATTGCACAATTTTTTTCGCTTATTTTGATATTTTCTTTTTTTTTTAAGTTCAAGATTAACCTTACCTTTTCTTTCTCTTCTGGACCCCTGTAGCGAGCTTTTAGTTGGTAACTCCTCGATTTTGAAATACCAAAGGGTATCAGGTCTAAGAAACCCCTAAGGACTTATTAACTCAAGTACAGAGGGTACATGCGTGAAGGAATTAGTTAACAACTGCAATACTCTTTCTTTAAAAGGAAAGCAAAAACGATTAAAGGGCTAGATTCCTAGCATATGGTCATCACTTAGTTCATATTTGAAAGCCGAAGACACTCCACACAATATTTTTTTCAGCATGCATGGAATTACTACAATTCTAAATCATATCATTTACCAGCTTGAACGCTCCAAATTATATTATAAAAGGTTAAGGATATAGCGAATATTCAATTTTGGGATTAATCGTCTAAGTTCTCTATTTCAACCTATAAACACGAATTAACCTACTCATGTACAATACCACAATCAACTCACGTGCATAAATACTTTATGTTCTGCATGAATAAGCAAAAAAATTAACTAAAACATATAACATATTCATGATCCATAAACTAACACATGTCCTTAATAATAAACATCCTTGTCGACAAGGCTATCTAACTCACACAAGCATGCAAAATAAGTAAATTCTCTCTTTTTTTCCTTAAAAAAAATACGCACACAAATCATACAAAATAAAAATATTAGACAATTTATAATACACCCCCAAACTTAAATTGAACATTGTCTCCAATGTAAAATTAAAGAAAGTGAGGAGGACGTCCCTGATTTCTTTTGCATTGCCTATGACGTTTTGGTGCTTATGATACTGGATTTGATGGATGTTTCTTCTAACTTCTCCCACAAACTTGAGACTTATCCCATTTTCTCCTTCTCAATGTTGGTTTAAGTGTTTCACGACGACATGTTCTTAAAAAATAAAATTTTAGAAATTAAATATATGGAACAGTAGTTACTTAGTTCAGACATCTAATAACCAACTTGATTACTCAAAAACCTAAGGATAAGATGAGATATGGACGATGATTCCTAAATAAACTAAACTATCATGTAACTCGAAAACAATATAAATAAAAAGGGAAGAAAGCTTAGGTTGCCTCCTAAGAAGCCCTCCTTTAATGTCATTAGCTTGAAGTTGGTAATCCGTATCATGGAACTTTTATAAAAAAATTTTGATTCCTTGCTCATTTTTGTTCTTTTGATTTTGTTCTACTCTTCATTATTTTTCCAAACTTGAACATTGTCCATTTCAATGTAGTAGGATTTTTCCATTCCATCCAATNCAAAAACCTAAGGATAAGATGAGATATGGACGATGATTCCTAAATAAACTAAACTATCATGTAACTCGAAAACAATATAAATAAAAAGGGAAGAAAGCTTAGGTTGCCTCCTAAGAAGCCCTCCTTTAATGTCATTAGCTTGAAGTTGGTAATCCGTATCATGGAACTTTTATAAAAAAATTTTGATTCCTTGCTCATTTTTGTTCTTTTGATTTTGTTCTACTCTTCATTATTTTTCCAAACTTGAACATTGTCCATTTCAATGTAGTAGGATTTTTCCATTCCATCCAATTCAAACTCAACAATGTAGACTTCCACTTCCTCATCGGACTTAATCCCAAAATCAATTTCTATACAATCAATGAATTTGGACGAATGAATGCATTCATCTTCATTGATTTCTACTTCTCCATTCGGCTCCTTTGTGATCAAGTTGTTGTTCATTTTAAGCTCCTCTACGATCATTGAAATTTCCTCGGATTGATTAATCGATCCAAATTCTGAATTCATGGGCAATGAGAAGTCTTTCTTTTCAACCTTTTCAAGTGGATTGTATTTCCACCTTTTGAATTCATTCCAGTAACTCCAATCTCTAATACATATGTTGCGCTCTTCCAACTTGGCAAGTTTATTATAGTACTTTGCAATTATCCTCTCGTTTAACAGAGGAGGACCATTTTCCATAACTTTTTTGTTTGGAAAATGATGTGTGATCATGCTTTGACTATATTTGATCCTGGCTTATTTTGTCATCCAATTGACTCCAAGCACTCTCAAATCTTTATTTTTAGGTCCAACACAACTTTGAGTATTCGCACTTTAGTCTTAGAACTTTGAATCTCTTACAATATAGCTCTTTTCTCCAATTTTTGTATACACTTACTTGTTTCATTCAATTTCATCAACCTATATCACAACACCAAAACACAAATCAAAACTTTCTAAACTCATAGAAATAAGTTAAATATCAAGTTTAAATGATATCTAAAGTATGAGTGAAATACACTCATCAGTAGCCCCTACTAAAGAGAAGCAGGGATGACTAAGCCTAATTGCAAGTACCAGGCACAGACTGAAGTAGTGTATGATGGGATTGAAGTGGTGGAGTTGGATACGGATGAGAAAGCTTCGGGGTTTGCAGCAAATCGGAAGGTGACCCCTTGGTCTAAGGAAGGGGAGCCGAAAATGGTAAATTTGGAGTCAAATACACTGGACGCGATGGGCGTGAATTCATGGACAGATGGATTATTCCTAATTGTGCAAGGAACGGTGCATGTATTGGTAGAAGGATTAGGTTCGATAACCCTGGAAGAGCACGATGCGAAAGTTATGGTTGGGAACACATATAACAAAAGACACTCTAAGCCCCTAAATGAAAAAGAATTAGGGATTGAAAAGCTTTGGTGTTGTGGGTAAATGGTGGCTAGAAGGGGGGACTGACAGTGATGATGCACATGTGGAGAAAGCGAATGGATATTCGTATGAACCTTTAGAGTGTTGTCAGATGAAACAATGAAGGTGAATGCGGTTGAAGCTGGACCCCAACCTTCTAATTGGGTCATTCAAAAATTCAGGATTTCAGTAAGTTGGTTGGCGCGTCTTGCGATGGATATAAAAGTAGACTTATGAAATTATTTGAGGAACTAGAGGCTAGTAGGGGTAGGGGATGAGTACCCAAGGTGGTAAAGCTAGAAGAAAGGGTGTTCGAGAACTTAAGCGTCTCAAATGGTCAGTAAATTATGAAGCTAAGGATGGGGAGTCAAGGAAAGAATTGATGATGAGGGATGATGGAGCTTAAAAATGACCACAATAGCTGAATGTGAGGAGGTTTAATGAGGCTGGGAAAAATGTTAGGTGTTCGAAATTTGTTAAGGGGGTGGAGGGCGAACTTTGTTTGTTTGCAAGAAACTAAGTTATAGTTCGTCTCGAGGGTTGTGGTTTGTAGCTTACGGGGGGACATCATGTAGGATATCAATTTTTAGGGTCATCGGGGGGCATCAGAAGGCATGCTAGTCATGTGGGACACTAGAATTCTTGATATGGAGGATATTACTGTAGGGTTATACTCGATATGGCTCTCGTTTAGAAATATTGGAGATGGATTCCATGGATATTTATAGGAGTTTATGGACCTAATTCTGATATGAGTAGATGGGGAATGTGGGATGAGTTGGCTGGTATGATGGCTTGGTAGAATCTCCTAACATGCATGGGGGGTGATTGTAATGTAGTTCATTTTCCTACTAAAAGCTTAAGTTGTGGGAGACAAACTGGGGCTATGGATGAATTCTCAGATTTTATTAGGGAGAATATGTTAGTGGATATGCCTATGATTGGGGAAGACTTTATTTGGTCATCTAATCGGGACCAACCGATTTTATCTCGTATAGACTGGTTCTTGGTTAGTGATAAAAGTGTATTTTACACGTTTATATCGATCATTAAACTTGGATATTTGTCGTTTTATGTGTGAAACATAACTTAATTTGTTATAAATGGTGTTTGCTGGTCAATATTGGTGATTGTGGTGAAAATGGAAGAAAAATGGAGAAAAATAACTAAAAAGGAGAACAACCAAAGTTCA
>CAIGRL010258216.1:0-16257 GCA_903798325.1 Fraxinus xanthoxyloides | reverse complement strand
AGGAAACACAAAACGACAAATTTGTCGTTTTGGGTGTTTTCAGTTATAATGAAGCCAAAATTTTCAAAACTTGTTTTGGGTGTTTTCAAAACAATTTTTCAAAATGACAAAAAGAACATATTTTCAACAATCTCAAAATGGACACTCAAAACACAAAATACAAAATGAATTCAAAACTCAAAACACAAAACTGAAACACAAAGAGAACGGCACCTTAACTTTTAATATACATATCACTTATAGAAATTTAGAACAAACCTTCTGTGGAATGTATGAATTATGCAGAATGAATAGATGCAAATATTAGTCGAGTATCCTCTACACCTACTCTTCCCGTTGATATTGAAGAAGACAATACTGAAATATTAAATATATTTGAAGAAATTAATACATATAAATATGGTACCATTTGATTCCTTGCAATTGGGATAAACTCAATCTCAAAGGTCTCTCTTTATACGTATTCAGATGTAAGAAAGATTCTAATGCGTGTAAATTTCTTCAATCCTGAATATTACTCTATTCTTTCTATACATTCAACAAATTTTCAAAGGCACTACTAAAATAAATAAATAGAATCTTGAAGGCCCTCCTTTGATCCAGAGAGGAAGAAAAATTAAGTGTTTCTATTACTTCAAGGACAGAAATGGACCTAGCGGAACTTACAAATTTGATAATTCGATTAGAAGATGCAAGAAAAATTGATTCTAGGATCTAATTCTTAAAGACAAAGAAAACAAAAGTATTATTTGTTTTCCAATATGTTGAGTAACATTCACCATTCAATTTTTTGGATTTGGAGTTCGATTTGGGACCTACTCAATTATGGATTTTGGATTTTCAATCTAGATTTTCTTGATTGCAAAAAGCGGTAGAGAAAAAATAAATAAATGAATATATTACTTTTTAATTGGAATAATCGAGCTATTAAAGCAAGGTTGAAGTATTGGGAATAAACATGGATGAATATAGAACTTTTTAAAAAAAATTAAATTTTAATAGGGATGAACTTAGAATGGTGTGTGTGTGTGTGTGTTTTTAGATGAAGATTTAGCATCTGTTTCATGGTCATTAAATGGAAAAATCGTATTTTGAAAATTATTTTAAAAGAATGTATGGTTAAAAATTAGAGATAAAAATTTAGGCTTACATGTAGAATATTTTATTTTGTTGAGTAGTTGTTGAAAATGAGAAGAAGTAGATACTAGTTCTAATTGCCTTAGACTACTTTACCGTTCAACAAATTAATTTCTTCAAACCATTGTTCTTTAAATTCTCTCTCTCAACTTTTTTCTTGACCTTCTAAAAATGTTTTAAGACTGTGACCATAAAGGATTTTCATCATATTTATAAAGGCTTGAACAAACTTACTTAATAAGTAAAATAGCCAGCTTAATCAGAGGATTACTTTATCTTTTAAGCCAGGGAATCCATAGTAAAAAAGGCTAAGAGCGTTAGGATTATATATGAAAATAGAGTACATCGTTTGAATAAATTGATTGCTAATTTGGTGTTTCCTCTTTTAGACCTTGCCCGAAAAATAAATGAAGTAAACATAAATTATAAACAAAAGAAAGTCCGAAAAGGACTTACTTTTATTTCCATAGTCTTTGAATTTACAAGAATGTATTCGAATTTTTGAGTGGAAATGTTATAGTGTGCTATGCTGCTATTTTTTCTCGATGTGTTATTTCTGTAAGTGGTGTCGGCATTTATAGACACTAGTACATCACATCTATTCTTTCTATACTACACAACTTTACAAGTGTATGATATACAATTGAAAAAAAAAAGTGATTAGTAATGTATGACTTTACATGTGTATGACATATATTTAAAGAATTAAATGTTTCTTTACATCTATGAGAAATTTTTCGAAATTTTTGTCTTCTTGACCCCGACTTTTTGACTTTTTCTCCTTTAATTTCATATCTATCCATTATTTCTATGTAGACTCCTTCTAGTTCTGCATCCATTTCATTAGTGTTAGGTTTTTAGTATTGGCGATTCTATGAACAAAAGGATTAATCTGTAACATGTTGTAAAAGTCAAGGACCTATGGTACAATTTGTGTAAATTAGGTTATGAGGTACAGGGTTCGAGCATGAAAAGAGGAGAATCACGGTGCCTTATTTTTGCTAGCCTATTGCCTGACCACTACTCAAGCGACAAAAATAGAATGTCTAATGTCCGCTTGTCGCTGAACTCTCGCTCGAGCAACAGTGCGTCACTCACTGTCACTAGCTCTTCGCTCAAACGATTGGTCAATCCGGAAAACCCTATTTTTGATTTTGAAGAGTTTTACACAACTCATTGATAAGTGCATTTTGTACACTTATTTGGGTCATATTATGAATTTTATTTCATCAAATTATTAATTTCTACTTAACCTGAGTTAATTTTCTTTTGTTTTTAGTTATGGAATAGTTCAAAGCAATTGAAAATGAAAGAATGATGAAATGGAATGAAATCTACAATTTTGCTGATCAAAGTCCACACTATAGAAAATGAAGGACTAAATTGCATTAATTCTAAAGATTGGATGATTTGGAGAAACACAAAGTTAATGGGCCTTGAAAGGAAGTTTATACTTAGCTGGACTTGAAATTGGCTGATGATGATGAAGAAAAAAAAGGAACTCTAATTCAACTACAACACTTTGGCAGCTAAAAGTTTATAGATACACACACTCACGTAGACAGAAGGAGAAAAAAGAACAACAGTGCGATAGAAATGGAGAGAAAAGTCAATGAGAAAAAGGAAGAGGTGAAAAAGGAGCCAACTATAGTGGCTGAATTGGGAAGAAACAGTGGCTGAATTGTTGTAATACATATTATATATAAATACAACGCGCATGGCCGGCACCTATTCACGAAGTAGAGAGGAGAAATAAATTGGAATTAATTACGTTTCGTTAATTTTCGGTGATATCTTTCCACTGTTGTATGTTTAAATTCGACATTATAAGTGGCCAAATACTTTTATTGTTAGGATTGATGATGTAGCTTAAGGTTTTTATTATATGTTTACTTTCAAGATTTTCATGTCATTTAAAAACTTGTTAATTAATTATTGCGTGTTTAATGCTTTAATTGTCTGCGCAACAACTAATTGATTTAAGGATAATACTGAGACCGAGAGGTGGTGTGTAATTCTAGCTCGTGCAATAATTGTACATAGACATTATAAGAGATCGATAGATAATTATAAGTTATGCAATCGTTGTTGAATTCTTATAGATAAATGCATTCATATGTGTGTGAATTTACGTAGAGATATGTAAGTTCGGTCATCTGAATAGGATTAGTGTTGCTCGAGAGAGATCACTAAATACAATATGTTAATTCAATCTTTGGCACGTATAAAAAATTGTTGAATAAATTAGAATTAAATGCGCGATAAATAACCTAGGTGAAATCAGAAATCCTAAATATCCAATCACACAATCTTGTATATAGTTTTAATTTGAGCTTGTTATTTTGAGTAGTTACCATTTTAATTTAAATTGAAACTAGGTTAGATTTAAAACTTTATAGCATATAATAGCTCTGTGGAACGATTTTTGGACTTAATAAATCTACTTTATTACTTTCACGAACATCCATAACACATAAACGTCCCAAACTATAAATACAGATGTCTGGGATGAATTTTGATAGGTTGGCTTCATTGTTCTTCAATTGAAAAACACTTTCACATCATTAGAAAGATCCAATAACACAATTCATTGATTGATTCATCCATATCATTTTTGAGATCCGGCAACCAAGTTTTGGGAAAATATCAAGGTTCATGAATCCAAAACACCTGACTTCCTTAATACTTTGAGAAAAGTACTTTCTCAGTTGGACTTCAGAAGTTTCTGGAGGTTGAAAGAGGTTGGACTACAAGCGCAAGAAGAAGAACATGAATAGGTGATTCCTAGGTATCTACTTGGAAGAGACAATTGCAGAAGATTGTGAGTTTGGAATTTACAGCAAATTTTGGAAGCTACGGAAGGTAGGTCGGGAAATCTAGCATGACAGTTACATAGTATCTACAGTAGCAAATCATGAGTCTGGAAGAACAACAGATCTTAGATATTATAGGAATTACAACAGCAGGAACTAGTGAAATTTGCTAAGCTAAAAAGGGACTATAATCCATATTATCTATAGTGGAGATGACTGGCATGGTCCCAGTGTTTTTACCCGGTTAGGTTTCTTCGTCATCATATCAGTGTTCATTATTTATTACTTTTATCACAAATTGTGGTATTCAAACATAGGATAATTGAATTGTATATTTAATCATTTAGAAACTATTAAAAAGTGACTTATTGCTTTTAATAGATTAATTTCACACGTAAGGTCAAACTTAGTTAGTAAACTACGTGATATTTCAACTCGTATCAGAGCCTAATTTTGATTCTTGACCTTATTTGTCTAGATGAGCAGTTCATTGTCCGTCTCGTCATACTTTGATGGCACTAACTACGCCTATTGGAAAGTTAGAAAAAGAGCGTTCTTAAAATTTATGGATGAACAGATTCGGTTGAGTGTGGTTAATGGTTGGAGTGCCCCTAGTACAACTGTAGAGAGCGTAGTGACCCCCACTTCCATTGCTAAGTGGACTAGGACAAACTTTGATAAATGTAACTGGAAATAGTAAAGCCTTACATTCCTTGTTTATGGCAGTATCCTCGAAAGAGTTTAGGCAAGTGTCTATGTGTGAGGTTGTAAAAGAAGTTTGGGATATTCTACAGACCACACGTGAGGAAACTCAGACTGTTAAGAACTCAAAATTGCAAATGCTGACCACTAAGTTTGAGGAGATTAGAATGAGAGAAGATCAGACGTTTTATGCCTTCTATGTAAGTTTAACTGACATAGTTAATTTTAGTTTCTACCCATGAGAGAGAATCCATGAGCCTAAGATAGTGCGTAAAATTCTTAGATCGTTACACGAGCCTTTTTTGCCTTAATCACGGCAATTGAAGAAAGTAAGGACATAGATTCCATTAAGGTAGAGGAGTTAGTTGGATCCCTCCAAACGTATGAGCTGACCTTAGATAAACCTATTAATGATAAATCTTTGGCCTTGAAATCCGTAAGAAACACTCAGATGGATTCTTTTTATTCTAATTTACCAGACGATGAGCAGTTAGCTTACCTAGCTAAAAATTCCAAAATATGTTTAGAAAGAAAAATAACCCTCAAGAGAGACACAATAGTGGCCCAAGTGAATCTAGGAGAAAATCTAAATCTGTGAGGTGCCATAATTATCGAGGTTTTGGCCACATTAGAAGTGAGTTCCCTAGCAGTAGGACGAATTCAGATAAAGCTATGAATACTGCTCTCAGTGATGATAAGTCTGACTCAGACAATTAGAGTGAGAAATCCACTCGTGAGGAAAACGGAAAATATATTACCTTTACTGCTAAGGTTAAGGAAGGATCTGACCTGGGGATTGAAAGAGAAGATGACTTAGATAGTGATTAGAATTCTGATGAGAACAATTCTGAGAGTAAGGAAGATATCCACGAGACTTATGATAAAATATATAAGGAGGGTCTTAAGATTCTTACTAAAAATAAAGCTTTAAGTGTGAAGAATAAGGAACTTGAATTGGAAAATGAGAAGTTAGTAGCACACATTAAGAAATCTACCTCGATCCTGAGTGCACTGAAATCCATGAATGAGACATTAGAGACTCAAGTTAAGAACCTAATCAGTGAGCTTGAGAAGTCCTCTAGGAAAGTTAGCGAGTTGACCACTAAAAGAGAGACCTTAGAAATCCAAGTTAAGAACCTTCTAAACGATTTAGAATATTCTAAGTCTCAACTTCTTGCCTTCTCTAGTGGTTCTAAAAGGTTAGATAACATGTTAGAAATAGGCAAGCCGGTTGGAAACAAGAAAAGTCTAGGTTTTAAATAGAATAATGCTAGTACGTCTAAGATCACATTCGTCCCTGCCACTGACTATTCCAAATATGTGTCTAACCCCGATCTTAAGGATAAGGAATTTGTTAGATAGAGGCCAACTAGACAGCGTAGGATCTGTCGACCTAGGAATAGACCTCAGCATCCACATGACATTGGCCTAGGTTTGTCCCGACCTACTTTCATTACGATGAGTTAGAACACATACGCCCCAGATGTCATCAATTCCTAAATAGAAAAAGAGTCAAAAGCCTTAATAGAAATAGAAATTCGGAGTTTGTTGGTCAGATTTGATTCTATACTAATCAAGTAAATCGTTTGACCAAGTCGACGACACAATTGTCTGGGAGTCGTTCTCGTACCAGGCAAGTCTGGGTGAAAAAAGGGTAATCTTAAAAATTGTGAAATAGATCATGGTGCTCTCAAAGGTAAGAGCTTTTACATTTGTAACTAATTGGGTGTTTTTGATGCATGCTTATGCTTTCTCATTGTGTGACATTGACTTTTGCATACATCACATTTTTATATTTGTTCTCTAGGTAGAAAATTCATGCATATTTTTATTATTTATTTTGTGTTTATTTGTGTGTTTGACATTTTTTTATGTATGTGCATTAAAGAAAAACAAAAAAATGGGAAAATTGAAAAAAGAAAAAGAGGGAGATGGAAATTTATACAGTGATATATAGCATTCGTAAACTTCATGTTGTGATCATGTATGAACATAATTGATGAGTTGTAGCATAGTTTTTATTACTTGCTTGGGTTAATATGGATATGTGTCTTCATGTACCATCTGCAGTGCACACACTATGATATTGTTAGTGAGACTCTACCGCGTGTGTGAGATTTGAGATGGCAGCTACATGTTAGTAAGGTGACTTTGAATATAAATTGACTTTATTAGACCTAAACTCAAATTTATCCCCTGCTATAAAAAGCTCAATATCTTATGTTCTTCTTCGAAGCCTATTTGATTTGAGCAATTAAGCCTGCGGAGTTTCTCATAACCTGGTGCCTATTGTCAACGACTTGGGTTAACCGACCAAAAGCTCATTACAGGGGTTCTTCTAATCGCTTAATGAAGAAGAGTCTGCACTTAAGACGTGAAAAATAATTATGAGCTTAAAAATGATGAAAAATGTGAAAAATATATATGCAAAAATTCATGGGGAGAAAAGAAAATATTAATATAAAATGAGCTTTTATTTAAAGGTCCTGATGTGCTTTAAATTGTTTGACTTTTATAAGTAGAGGAATATACTTATTGGTAATGATATTTAGCATGTCCTTTCTCACAAAATTAAGGTTTGGAGTCCTACTTTCAAAGGATTAGTGACACTTTACACACATGGGTCACTTGTATAATTTACTCCATGTTAACTTGAACTGAGTATGTAGGAAGGTTTACTACACATTGATTATACTTATGCATGATAACGACTGCATTTTTAGTGTTTGTGTTAACGTTTTTTTTATCCCTTCGTCATTTGTGACAAAAAGAGGAAAAGGGAGAATATACATGCAAAAAAGAGAGGTCGTTAGGGTGAGACATAGATATATTTTCTACTGCATAAAAACACTGAAAGTTTGCAGTAAGGGGCAGCATGTGAATTGTATATCTTATGCATAGCTGTTTGAGTTTTGATGTTTTGTGATGTCAATGTTTCAATTAGTGTGTTGATTAACATTAATGTCACGTCTCAAATTAGCGTGCTTATTTGTGTTAATGATTTTATTATTTCATGTATCACATGCTTTTACACTATGTATATGAGTTATGGATTTCAGGAAACAAGTTTAACTAAGAATGCAAGAGATGTCGGTTTGATAAAGCTTGGGCAGTTTAAATTTTGTTTTTAGTTTTCCTTAACTTATTGTATAGTTTTGCCATAGAATCTCAAAATGAGAGTTTGTTAGGTTTTTAGTGTTGTCAATTCTGTGGACAAAAACATTAATCTGTAACATGTTATAAAAGTCAAGGACCTAGGGTACAATTTGTATCAATTGGGTTACAAGGTTTAGGGTTTGAGCATGAAAAGAGAAGAATCACGGAGCCATATTTTCACTAGCCTATCGCCGGACACTACTTGAGCGACAAAAAATAGAATGACTGTCGCCCGCATGTCGCTGAGCTCTCGCTCAAGTGACAATGCCTCTCTTGACTATCGCTAGCTCTTCACTCGAGCGACAGTTGATCTGGAAAAACCCTATTTGCGATTTTGAAGAGTTTTCACGGCCCATATACCTAAACGTCCCCAACTATAAATACATATGTATGGGACGAATTTTGGTGGGGTTGCTTCATTGTGTTTCAATTGAAAAACACTTTCACAACATTAGAGTGATCGAAGAACACAATTCATTGATTGATTCATCCATATCATTCTTGTGATTCGACAACCCAGTTTTGGGAAAACAATAAGGTTCGCGAATCCAAAACACATGACTTCCTTAATACTTTGAGGAATGTACTTTCTCAGTTGGACTTCAGAAGTTTCTGGAGGTTGAGAGAGGTTGGACTACAAGTGCTGGAAGAAAAACGAGAATAGGTGATTCATGTGTATCCACTTCGAAGAGACAATTGCAGAAGATTGTGAGTCTAGAATTTATAACAGATCTTGAAAGTTACAGGAGGCAGATTGAGAAATCTAACAGGGTGGTTAGATAGTATCTACGGTAGCATATCGTAAGTCTAGAGGAACAGCAGATCTTGGAGATTACAGGAATTACAACAGCAGAAACTAGTGGAATTTGTTATGGTGGAAACAGATTGTAATCCATGTTGTCTATAATGGAGGTAACTGACTTGGTCCCAGAGTTTTCACCCAATTGGGTTTCTCCATCATCATGTCAGTGTTCATTATGTATTACTTTCCATATTGCAAAATGTGATATTCAAATATAGGATAATTGAATTGTATACTTAATCATCCAGAAACTATTAAAAAGTGACTTGTTGCTTTTAATAGATTAGTTTCGCACGTAAGGTCGAACTTAGTTAGTAAACTACGTGATATTTCAATTAGTTTGGCCATCTGATATGCATTCCTCTTCTTTTGCTTCTGATTATCTTTGTGTTGAGTCATCGTTTGCTTCTTGGAAGGTCATTAGATATAGCTGATTTTGTTCAATATTTGGTGCTGGAATTTTTTCTACTTTAACCTTTAAAACAAGATGCTCTTGATAGAAAGTAAATCCATTGTTCCATTGAGCTACAAGTCTGAAATTATTGTTTTGAATTTCCATTATTTCGACGGTCTTTGAGATTCGTCTTTCTCAGTTAATCTGTCTAATTTTCATTTTTATTTTTATATTGGTCATAGAGGAAGGTCAAAATCTTTTGGCTCATTCATAAATTAAAATATGGTGATAAGCTGGAATTATTATACTATTATTTACAAGAGATGGTCTAGAAATGAATTGAATCAACAAAGGGTGGTCTTTTAATTGACTAAGAATATGTTTAAATTTAGGTGGAAAAAATATGAAGGATCGGCTTACAATGTATATGGTGTCTATCATACTGAATTTTAAGGCTAGATAAAAAATGATTTTCTTCTTCAAAAATTGTATAATCGAAAGAGATTGTAGGATAATTGTGTCTGAGAAAGGCGGACTTAGTTGCTGATTCATATTTAGGGCCATGTTTAAAAAAGTATCAATTTTCATTGTGATAATACCTTAGAATTTGAGAGAAATTGATAACTTATTGTACTACTGACTCCTTTATAGCACTTCGGATAATACTAGCACAATTGTCAATTTTTTGTTATTATTCATATAAAGTCTTTTCTTGCCATGCAGCTGTAGAATATGTTAATTCAATAAGTCTTTCTATTTTATTAGAAAATTTTCTACTTGCAGATGCAATATATTTAGAGCTAGATCTTTCAACAATATCTTTAGAACTTAATCTTTTTAAACTATCATGTAACTGGAGAATCTCATGTTGATATTTACTAATAGTCTGTTAAGATGAAGAGATTTCGTCTTCAGGGATTTGTAATCTTTTTCTAATAACTACTTTCTAAGATTTAAATTTCTAACAACTTTAGTCATAATTCCACAACTATCACAAAGTTGTATTGATGATGACGCTTGAGAAGTAGCAGGCTGCATAGTTTGATTAACCCTTTCAGATATATATATATATAAGTTGAAACCTATCATTTCTCTACAGAAATTTAATGTGTAAAATCCTTTGAAAATGGGATCTGGAAATCTTTCTACTTGTTGCAATACTTCTTGCCAATAATTATTTATACCAGGCTTTCTACATTTAACTACCGCAAAGAAACTTAAATTTCTGCTTTCTACTTGATAGTGAATCTGTCTAAAATGATTGGCTAAGCTTTAGTTTAGAGTGACGTGCTATCGAGATATTATCTAGTAGACAACGCACCCTTTCTGGTAGTCTTTCTAAAATTATTTCCTCTGAATCACAAATTAGATCCTTGTGGGGGCCAATCTTAGAGTGACATTCCCAAAGTTCATCATCCTCTGATCCATCTACACCGTGAAAATAATGGGTTAGAAAGCTAATAACTTGTCTACTTAAATTTTCAGCCAAAATATTATTTTTTTCGTCTATGTGTTCTAAGTTAATTTCAAAGATGTTAATATCTCATATTATTTTAACCATCTTTTATGTCTTATTTTATCAAAGTTTGTCTTTTTAATAAGTTTTACTATTGCTTCACAATTTGTCCTACTTGTAAATTCGGTATTTAAAAATAATTTAAAACTTTCTATACTATGTATGATCGCCATTATTTCATAATCTAAACTAGTCAAATATTTTCATTTTATCTTATACTTTCCACTGGCATATCTACAAATATTTTCTTCTTTTTTATCATTATGTTTATTAGGTTTGGAATATAAAACTCCTCCCCATCCAAGTTCAAATCCATCGGTTTCTATTATTTTATATTCACTATCTAATGGTGATTCTAATGGTGGTAAATTTTTAACTTTTTCTTTTATTTTTCTAACTAGTTCTATACTTGACGGATTAAAATATTTTTGTCATTTACTAGATAACTTATTATACAACGGTCCTACTTTCTTTTCTAAATCTTTGATAAAATGTCTAGCATAATTCAAAATTCCTAAAAAGGCTTATAATTTTTTAGTTTCTTCTATTTTATCGGGAACTGTATAATTGTATGTGCTATATGTGGTTGCAACTGAATTTTTCCTTCTCCTAAAATTATTCCTAAAAAATCAATTTTTTGTTTATTTACTTCCATTTTCTTTTTATTTATAATTAAATCATTTTCTATAAATTTATTTAAAACTATTTCTAAATGCTGCATATGTTCTTTCTCATTTTTACTAAGTACCAAGATGTCGTCTATATATAAGCAAATAAATGGAAAAGAATTAAAAATATTATCCATCTTTCTTTAAAAAATAGAGGGTGTATTCTTTAATTCAAAAGGCATGACTAACCATTCAAAATGTCCTAGTCGTGTAGTAAAAGCTATACAAGGAATATAATCTTTTGTCATTTTTATTTGCCGGAATCCGGATTTACAGTCAAATTTTGAAAATATTTTACTATTTTGTATTTTATTTATTAACATGTCTTTATCTGATATCTTATATCCATCTTCTACAGTATTATCATTTAATCTTTTTTAATTTATAACCATTCTTTGAAATATAAAATGAAAATTTAGTCATATAGAAGAAGTAGATACTAGTTCTAATTTAGAGAAATTAGAAAGTAGAGTTAAAGCACTAGAAAAAGAAAAGTCAATACATGTTAGATAAGATTAGATAATATAATAAAGAAACTAAAAAAATAGATTTAGGTAAAATTAAAGAGCATAGTAGATTTAAAAAGACTAAGTGGATTTATACATAATGGATAAAGGAAAATTGTAGCTAGTAGTAGTAGATTAGTTGGTCATCATTTATTAAAAACATTAAGTAGAAAAAGGGAATTCGAAACAAGATTAGAATCCGTAATAAATATAGAAGAACTGACAGAGACGTTTAGACAAAATAAATTAAAATTAGTGAAAACTTTAGATATTTATAAAGAAAAGGGGAACATGTTTAGCAAATCTTTAATATATCAACATTATGGAGAAAGACATGTTTCTTGTACACATGAAGATCAATTTATATCTTTAGATTTAATAGAAAAAATCCTATAAAGAAATTGTTAATAAAAGTCTTCCATAGACTCATTTAGGATTAATAATAATAGGAGCAAAAGGACTTCATATAGAAAATTTTGAAGCTAAAGTACTAGTATGTCTATATAATAATAGATTTATAGACATAGAACAAGGATTATTAGGAAGCATAGAATTAGACATGAATAATAAAGGTGGAATAGTATATTTTACACCTAATTATTTAGTTACAACAATTTTTTTTACAAAGATATTAAATTATGAATAAAAACTAAAGGATATCAAATGAAAAGAGATGAAGATAATTTATTAGGATACTCACCAAACAATAAGTCAACAACACTTTTATTCTAGTCAACTCTATGATTGTAAATGAATCCTTTTTTATATGGATTAAAAACCAATTTTTTAGTAAATTTTGATTAAAAATAATAATGGAATGAGTATTTGAAAAATTGTAAGTCTCATAAAATGTGATTAATTAATTGTTAGCTTTAACTTAAATTAAAATAATCAAATAATTATATTATTAGGACAAAACGGTATAAAGCTATCCCAACAAAGAAATTCTCTTCGGAAACTAATGCAGGATTAGATTGGGATTTGGGGAATTTTTTAGAAATACCGATATTAGTACTAGAAGATAATATCATGTATAAAAATAGTAATGGAACTCTAAGTATTAGATTTGGAAATTAAAATTATCAAGCAGAACACACAAAGAATTAGTGAAGAAGATGAAAGAGAAAGTGGATATTTTGAAATTGAAGACTATGAAAGTGAAGATGAGGTTAATGCTTTATATGAAGATAGTGAAGATGATAAAAACAAATTTGGATATATAGATATGGAATATATAGAAATCTTAGAAAAGCTAGAGAAATAGAAATTAGGATGTTAACAGAAAAGACCAAACAAATATAGAAACCAAGATGAAGGAAGCTAGTAAAAGAACTAAAAGGGAAACTGATGAGGACCACGTAGCAACAAACATTACGCAACCCTGCAACGATATTGACACAAAACCCAAGAAAGCCCAAAGAGTCTAGGTTTTGGATTTAACCCAAAAACAATGAACCAAGCAACCAACACAATCGTCGACAATATGTCGAACTCTTGATTACACGATAATTGAGTCTCGCCTAGGTTTGAACACCACAAGATTGTTAGATCTTGATAAGTTCGGTAAATTATTCCATCAAGAACAAGAGAGAAAGCAAATAGCTTTTATTAATTCATCATAAAACTTAATGTTTACAATAATTGAAATTGCTATTTATACTAATACTAGAAAACCTAGAAAAATATGGAAAAATGATTACAAGAATCTTACCTAAACTATAATTCTAACAGAATAAGGAAATTCGCGAAAAATTAAAATTCTCGCCAAACTGTTATCGGTATGTTTCCGTGCGATCGCAAGCCCAAAAGTACCATGAGCCTTTGCAGCCTTGTACAGAATTCGTGTCATTTTTGGAATGTACTTATGGGCCAAAATCCGAAAATCGAGCTGAAAGTTATGCACGTTTTCATCCACGTTGCTCGTTTTCTTTTCAAATATCTTCCAAACCTGGAATCCAACTCGTTTGGGCTCCCGAGCCCTTCACGAAACTTGAGCTTTGGCTTATCAGCTTCTTCAATTTGGACTCCAAAATTGGACCAAGTGATTGCATATCCCGAATCATATCTTACTCTTCATCTTCAAAAGGATCCGTCCTCGAATCCGTACCTTTAATGCTCATATTATAGCCCTTCTTTCCAATCATAGCAAGAACGTGAAATGGTCCATCTCCTCTAAGATGCAGTTTGGACCTGTTTTGAATTCATACCCGCCTCTTCCGTATGAAAACCTAATAACCAGCACATAGATCAAAGTGTGCTCGTCCCAACGAATTCATTTTACAAGTTTGTGATGCTCCAAAAATAACCTCTGTTGGCATGTCATGATGCTTCCTCCGTGTCTTACTCGGCCTAGGTGTTTGTAACAATTGGCGCTGCCAATGGACTTATCTCTCCCATCACTTCACCTTGATAATTCAACTTACTACATATATATTCATTCCAATGCCTTTGAGACTCCTTCGTCACCTCGGGAATCACAAAGTCAACCTGTGGTATTAGAGAGATATTTAAGCTGAGGTAGGGTAGGTTAATTTTATACACAAGTCGATGCTCAATGCCTGGATTAGGTGGTATCCCAATAGGCTCGCTTTCATGGACGCCAATATGTTCAGAAACCTATAAGACAGAAATATCCAAACCAGGGGGGGAATTGTTAGTTCTCACTAAAGCCCTCTCAACTTCACTTTCATTTTCTTGCAAGCTCACTTTTTTGTTTGCTCTCCACTCTCATTTTCACTTTCTATTTATTTTCTCTCATGTGGCTCCTCTCTTTTTTCATCACACTTAGCTACCTCACTATTTTCTCTCTTTTCTCTCACTTGCTCCTTGGTATGATCATTTTGAGAATTAATCATGTCGCGAATCTTCGAAAATTCTAGNTCACTAAAGCCCTCTCAACTTCACTTTCATTTTCTTGCAAGCTCACTTTTTTGTTTGCTCTCCACTCTCATTTTCACTTTCTATTTATTTTCTCTCATGTGGCTCCTCTCTTTTCTCATCACACTTAGCTACCTCACTATTTTCTCTCTTTTCTCTCACTTGCTCCTTGGTATGATCATTTTGAGAATTAATCATGTCGCGAATCTTCGAAAATTCTAGTTTATAATCCAAACTTGTTGGTTTACTGGGAATATTACTAACATGCTTCTCAATAGGTATTTTACCCCCCATCGACTTCTCTACTCCATCACACCTTCTAGGATTCTCTCGAAACCCTCTTTCATGCTTATCACTCATATACCCAAAATAGTGACTAAGTGCGTATTGTTTCTTCATAATAGCTCCCAACTCATCCCAAGTTCCAATAGATCTCTCATAATTCCTCCACCTAGAAGTTTTCAACTGATCCCACCAAACTATAACATAACCTACAAAATGAGTTACATATAACTTTACATTTCTCTTCTCAGAGTAACCATGAGCATCAAATATAAACTTTATTTTTTCTTCCCACACCAAATATGCCTCTAGATCACTCCTTCCTTTGAATGTGGAAAATATTGTTTAGCTATTGCACATATTCTGATCAACATTTCCTCCACCAAGATTCATAGCCTTCCTTCTGGCATTGGATGCTTCTGCACGTTGCTCCCGACAAAGATTAGCAATCCTTGTGTCCAGCTTGTCTAGTTTGTCGGTCATATCCCCAATCATCCTTTCACGCCGCTGTAACACCTCATTCGATATCCTAAATTCTACAACATTTTTTCCTCACCCAAGTTCACTCGTGTATCACTCATGTTTGGCTTTTACCCTCTATTGATCTCACCACGTAGCCTTTTACCACTCAAGCTCTCAATCAAGTCCTTTATAGAACAATTCAAACCCAACCATGAGTTATTTTCGTAGAATTCAAACCAAGTGAGATTTGTGACCTTAAAGACTAAAGGAAGAACTGGATAATTTGGGGTGAGAAGGAAAAAAAAAAATTAATTCAAGAAAGTGATTCTTGAATTTGAAATATACTTAACAAAATTAGATTTGAATGTAGGATTGATAATATGATGTTAGAAATTTTCAAAATAAATCAAAAAATTATTTTTTCGGAACACACGTGAAGAGTACCTGTGAATAATTTTTTATTTTTTTGATAAACTCAAAAATTACCTATGATAACAACGAAACAAACAGAAGTTGATTTGGATAAAAAAACAAACTTTTGAAAAAAAATTGGGATTTTTGGATCAAAGACAAAAAAAATAAAAACCACGAAGAACTGGACAGAAAAAGGAAAAACAAAAGACTCAAAGGTAAGAAAAGGATATAACCTTGATTTTGGAGCCTAAGCTCTAATACAAAATGATAAGGACCATGTAGCACCGAACACTACGCAATCACGCAACGATATTGACACGGAACCCAAGAACGACCAAAGAGTCAAGGTTTTGAATTTAACCCAAAAACAATGAACCAAATAACCAACACAATCGCCGACAATATGTTGACAACTTGATTACATGATAATTGAATCTCATCGGGGTTTCAACGCCACAAGATTGTTAGATCTTGATAAGTTCGGTAAATTGTTCCATCAAGAACAAGAGAGAAAGCAAAGAGCTTTTA
>CAIGRL010258198.1:0-16333 GCA_903798325.1 Fraxinus xanthoxyloides | reverse complement strand
TAATATTAATTAGAATTTCACATATACATTCAAGTCCATGCCCCTGTTATTAATTCTCAATTAATTAACAATCACACTCATGTAATTAATATTAATTAGAATTTCACATTCAATAATGCAGATCATTATTCACGTTCATTTATATTAATTAGTATTCAACTTCACTTAATTGGAAATTAAATTATATTCATTTAGTATAAATGATTTAATATTTATTGTCACGTATATATTTTTAGGTATTAAGTCTAAATTAATTAACATTCATGTTAATTCATGTATCGTATTTGCCATTTATCTTCATTTATGCATTTAGTTGTAATTTTAATACTCACATTCAAGTATGCATTTCATTATTTACGTGCATGTATAATAATTAACATTTATTTTCAGTTGCTTGCATTTTTCTCGTATTTAGATCAAAAGGATAAATGAATGGTCGAATATTACTTTCACAACAATTATAAAATATTTCAGAATAAAGTGCAATGCACATTTAATTCTAACTAGTATGATAAAATGCTTCCATCATAACTATTAGTATTCCTCTAATAAGAACAATTAAAAAAGTGTAATACAAATCCATGAAATCCTTATTTCAAAAGAAAACAAATCAAACGCTTAGGGTTATGAACGACGTGGCTATTTAAACCATCCATAGATTAGAAAAGGTGAAACATATACAGTAGAGATAATAATTCCATCCAAACCTCGGGCTCAAGCATAATACCTTTCAGCTAATTATTATTAATAATTTTTTTTAGCATCCAAAAACACGTTCATGCTTTAAGTTATTGCTTTTGATTTCATGGGATCAGCCGTCACAAGTCATAACCCAATAATAGTAACAATAAGACTCTCCTAAACCTCAAGACATAACATAATCAGACTAACAGAAATCAGACGCGTCAGGAACATATTTCTCTTGGACTTTTGCAGGAAAATCCAAATTTAACATAGCAAGCTTGCTTTGACATATTCATGCAGATAAATACATTATGGTGATTGAGTATGTATATCAAAATTCAAAGACTGGTGCCCTAAAAAACTACCTTACAAGAAATACATGATTAGACAATAAAGAAGCACAAACTCCTTCCCTCACCCAAAATTTGACAGTAACCAATGATATTCTTAAGCGAATGTCTGGTGCCCTAAACTTTCATTAGAAAACCAGCTATAGGGCTTATTCAATTACAATCTAATGTAATTGCACATGAAAAATCCCAGCATGTACAATGATGTTTCGAACAACAAAACATGAGTTCTATGAGAAATGATTTTCACCCTTTTGCTATGATGCTGAAGGCATAAACGACGTTCAATAAATTAGAACAGTAAGGTGAAGGGTAACTCCTCGGGGATATCACGAGAGATGAGGAAGCAAGATGACCAAAGGCAATCTTGGGTACAACATGTTATGTAATGATGTTGGCCATTATAATAGTTATGGCTATGCATATGCATAGAAATGGTGAAGAAGAGCAAGAAAATGATTCCAAGACAAAGATTTCAACCATACTGGTGCTTATATTATCTTCCATAAAAGGATGAATTTTTTTTATTTTTTTTATGATCCTGCAATGTACTCTTAAGAAAGTCAAATTCATATTCATTTCCTGTGCAATGTCTTTACTTATGGAGACTTTAGCTTTGCATTATGAGCATCGAAGATCGGTTATTCCATAATCTCATGGTTGATTGTCAAGAACTCCTAAGGTTTGAAGCTCTGGATACATTAAAGTAAACCTGTTGAGGCTATGATTTGGAAGCTAACAGTTATGGTTTGAGAATCACGTTTTGAGTCGTATACTTAGACCGTGAACTTATAATGTTGTAAACTATTGTTGTCATGTTGAAGTTCACATACATTCTAGAGTTATTTATGATCAAAAAGTTACTTTCATTATAAATCTAACATAGTTTGGGAAATATGGGTTATGTCTCCATGCCTCTAGGTTATGCGGAAGTTATTTTGTGTGTTTCTATTAGACTTTTGTTTTAATTAGATATTATGATTAGTGGGCCTGACATGGACATCAAAATATGTAACACATGCTCCATTTTCGACTCCCCGACTTTGCCTAAGTGTTAAAAAAAAACAAGAATAATATAAGAAATTGGTAATCTTGTAAGTAAAAGGGGGAAAAGGCTGAGGAGCTGGTCACCTTTGTCTCTCCAATATAGGGCATAGGCGTTCCACCAAATCCAAACCCCTGTGAAGATTTAGAAGGATCATTCTCATGATCTCCATTTGCAGCTCGACCAGCAGCATTCTGAAGTTCCCAAGCTTGAAGGCTTCCAAATTCAGGTACTGTCAAGTCCTTCACTCTTCCAAGTTGATCCATCAATGGTTTCAGTTGTTCCTGTAAAAATTTGATTCAAGCAAAAAGGCATGGAGGACACAAAATCCAGATAATGCATTTGAAAAAATAGAGGAGATTGAAATGGTTTTCAACTCTCAATTGAAAAATTGTACAACTTAGTGAACGAATTACCGCAAACAGATGTTCATATTAGTAATGTCTAAAGAAGTTGGTTGTGTCTCAGATAGTTTATGACAACAGCATTCGTGAATAGTTCAGAATAGCAGATGTAATAAGAAGAAGGAATCTCCTGAATCCATTTGGCTACACTAGGTCATTATCACATGCGCACTATTGAAGAACTAGAGCATGAAACCGAGAATTCCGCTCATTGTAAATAGACTAGCCATTCCATGGTTCCCATTTGTTCATCCTCTCACATGATGAACTATCCTGACTTTATCATCAAAAGGACATTCAAGTGCCAACCTACACTCCATCTTCATAATAGAGCACTAGTTCAACTGATTTGATATGACCAAGCTACATGCATAAATTTACTCCAATGTGGTCTTCATTTGTTGGCATACATAATCTTCACAAGCTATAAGACATTGCAATTTGCATACTTCTGAGCCATGTTAATTTTGGTCTACATCTCCCTCTTATAAAATGTTCTGTTAGGCCTTTACATTGCATTGTTCTTGTGGATCAGAAGTTCTTTTGGTCCACACAAGATGTATAGGCCACCTAATTGTCACTCCCTTAGCTTGTGGGTAGGAGAAAAATTCGAATGTATCCAAAAAGATATTATCCCTTTTCCAAAAAAATTTAGTGTGGATTCTTAATAATATTGATATATAATAGTGTTGCAACCATTTTCTCATCTTGTTCGATCCCAAATTCTTCACAAACTACCTTTTGAGTTCTATCATCTGAAAACTAGGCCATTCCACTCAGATGCTCTTCAAATTCGCATTTGTTTCTCGAATGCACTTTGTCCATACTTGCTTTTTGGGAGGTTTCACAAAAGAAGACCCAAGGTGTGACGAGATTTGAACGACTTTCATTCTTGAAAGATTAACTAATCACTCCCTTTTAATAAAATACAAGGCTTTATTGCTCGATGTTCGTGTTATGTGCCTCCAGTGTGATGAGTCGCATTGCTCTTTTTGCAAGAGTTATGATCACAATTGTTGTAACTAGGAAATTTATCATCCTCCCCACCTTGTAGGCTAGTGAAGATTGACTTGTATCCAAGTAAAAATGATTGCAACCATTTTGCTTTTATGAAATGAAAAAGGATAAATGCAGTCACGGTCCCAAACCTTTCAAATCTTTATAGCTTTTCCCTAATCTGTCAATTATTGCACCCTTGGTCCCAAAGTTTTTAATTCAAGTGTATGTGACTGGACGACAAATGGATGAATTCTGTCCAATCACCATCAGTTAACCAGAAGAATTGACTGTGTCCACATCTTGACC
Source organism: Fraxinus xanthoxyloides (assembly GCA_903798325.1). Lineage (NCBI taxonomy): Eukaryota > Viridiplantae > Streptophyta > Magnoliopsida > Lamiales > Oleaceae > Fraxinus > Fraxinus xanthoxyloides. The sequence continues at coordinate 12,545 of CAIGRL010258198.1, read as the reverse complement.
AAATTTAAAAGAGTAAAATGATAATCTCACAATTTTCCACATAAAATTATTAAATAAAAACCCAAAAAGGAGAAAAAAAATTAAAAATAATTATCTCTTCCCCCAGCCTTACCCTGCCCCACCCACCACACGCTCCCATCACCACCAAAAAAGGGCATTTATTACTTATAACACATCCTAATCCAAATAGGGCTTGAAAAATTACCACAAGAAAAGCTTCTCCTACGCTTTCACCTCCAGTACATAGATGACACAATAATAACCCATCCATAGCACGAAGCCATTTGCCTCAAAAGCAAGCCAATCAAATATTCATAAACAATTACTATCCAATTCACATACTTATAGTGCTAACTAAGCACGAAATTTGATTATAGCATACTCGAACAAGAAGAATATACTACTTTAAAGCGGTCCCACTTTCTTTAGCTCTAATTTCCTACGAGTTCTACAATCCTCTGCCTGTAAACCACCACCTTCAGCAGCCTTGGATTTTTCTTGCCACTTCTCCATCACCTATATATTATGGGCTATGGGTTTCAGATTTTACTAATTTTTTTTTACTACTATCGATCTGTTTTGAGTTCTCCAAGATAGCTGTGCTTTCATGGTCCAGCCGATTTTTTGAAAAAATTTGGTGCATAGATAAATATCAGTGCAGTCTGATAGCGTATATGTGTTTTCAGCTCCAAAATATTGATGACGAAATGATGTAATAATTTGACTTTTGGTTTGATTTGAAAAGAAAATTTTCTTTTTTACTAAGAGCATTTAGTTGTTTGTTTTTTATTTTTTAAGACAATTGGTTGAGGAAGTAGGGGTAGAGGGATTGGGTGGTGGCGACGATTTGTGGAGGGGATAGGTGGGTTGGATTTTGGTCGTGGTGGATTGGAGTGGGTTGGTGGGGCTAGGGGGAGGTAAGGAAGAAGGTGAAGTATTCTTCTTTAATTTATTTTCTATTTTTCGATTGATTATTTATTTTTATTTTTTTATGTGAAAAATTATAAAGTTACCATTTTAAATTTCGTCAAGATGTGATTAAAGTCAATTTTCCTGATCAACTCACATGACGATTTAGACGGAATCCATCCATTTGTCCTCCCTAGACGCACACTTGAAAGGTTTGGGACCACGGGTTCAACAAATGAAAGGTTAGGATAAAAGTTGCAAAGATTTGAAAGGTTTGAAACCGTGGCTGCAATTATTCCAAATGAAAATGAGGCGAAGAAAAACGAAATCATGGCAAAACATAGAGTTCTTGATGAAGAAAAAAATTGCCTAGCAAAAGAGAATAGTTCTATTCAGGTATACATTAAATTTTAGTAACTAGAAAAATTCTTTTGATAAATCTCTTAAGATTCTCACCAAATGAAACAGTCAGAAAAGCCCATTTCATCCCTGATTTTATTTTTTCTCCATTTTCCTCTGGGTAAGAAACTAAAAAGAACATAAAATAGTGTATATGAACAATTTCGATGAGAATGACCATAAAAATTGGCCAGCAATGCAATCCCCAAACTTTACATGGCTGGCTGGGAAAAAGTTTCCATCCCTAAACTCCTCAACACTAAGAAACCAAACACAGATCTGTGATATATTTCCAGGATGTAGGTGGTTTACCAACAAAAATTATCAAAATACACCAAAAGAAGGCAAGGACTGTTATCTCTTTGAAACAATCTAAATATCAGATTAACAAAAATTCATGGCTCCTAAAGTTTAAATAGGACGCCTCTTCTATGTACTTATATATGTGAGTATTTCAAGGTAAAACAAATACCTAGAAGATCTAAAAACTTGCTGCTCACTGGCTTCTTGGTTTCCCACTCAATGCTCTTTCTCATACTACTATAATTTAAATAAACACCAAAGCCCACATGATAGACCCCCGATTAGGTTCACTTATGCACGTAGGATGAAAGGGGCCACCAGCTCGTGAAATGTAGAGTGTTGAAAGGAGAGTTAAAATAGTAATTGTGGGGGGAAGAGTCAGGTGAATAAAAGGGGAGGGAAGGGGAATAAGTTAGTTATGCAATTCATTGAGTCAATGTAATTGGGGAGAGACCGGGCCTCTAAAATAGCCTTGGAACTTGTTACTGCTTATTCACAATCAATTCAATCGTTACTTTTATTCATCTTCACTATACAATATTTACAGATCGTGATTCCTAAGAATAGTTCATCAGTGGTTTATTGATTTGGTTCTTGTTCAGCAGGTAACTGAGCTGCAGGAGAGCATCCAACCTTCAGGCAATTGATAGGATTTGGGGTTCAACTATTAAGGTTCTATCACCACACCACACCAAAAATAAAAAATTAAAAAAAAATCGAGAAAAATAGAACTCTCATAATTTTGATCGAGACAATAAAAATTAAGGCAGAGCAATCTCTCTTTCAGTGTATAAGCAAAGATGGTTGAAATGTACCAAACCAGGAACAAATATGAACTTAAAATAGGACAAACCTCCATTGTTTGTAGCATATCTTTCAGCTTTTCATGGCGCCGTCTCCTAGCATTGTCATCTCCATCTCCCAGTTCTTGGGCAGCAAGTTTGTCAGCTTCAGCCACAAGTACCCCATCGCAACTCTCACAGTGGAAGTATTCATCGAGCATGGAAATCAACCGGAGCGCATCCAGCGCAGTGTATCTGGACTTTCGTTTCCAATCAATTATGAAATAAACAAAAAGAGGACTCGAAGAGAAGACATGCCAGTAGCAGAAACACATACCTTTTACTGCAATTGGGGCAGATGTACTCCTGAACGGTGTTCTTGCTTTCTAGTTCATCCTTTAGCTTTTTCTTCATGCGGTGTAATCTGTACCTTACCACATCATATATCTGCAAACAGTTTCTTTACTTTCAAATTTCATTCATAGAGTGACAGTGAATCTAAATTCATCTAACAACTTTCAAGCAAAGATCAACAGTGCACAAATTGTTAAGAGTCGTAGATAATGATAACTAATAAGAATGAACAATTCAAAATCTGAGAACAGAAATTAACATATCACATTCAATACCCAACCTATTTCATGAAATGTAAACAATAGGCCACATTAAGCTAACTAACATAGAAAAATTTCACCAGAAAGAACAGGTATGCAACTGAATTTTCCAATGTGACATAAATTAAGGATTTCAGTTGATAAGAGCTCAAAACATCAATAAAATATCAACTTTCAGACTAGTACATGAATCAAGGAAACTACTCTACCGCACTCAATGCAATATGAATGATTTGAGGTGGATGCTTTAACACGGGAAGCAATTGTGTCTTATTTATACCCTCCCGCCCCCAGGGCCCAGCTTTCATCTATTGTTGCACCGTGTTGCTATCCAAGTTGAAGCGAGATTGCAAGTGTTGGAAAATGCACAACAGTCAAATAATACCCTCAAAAGAGCATTTTGAACCTTGGAAGCCATTACCTAATAGCCAATTAATCTTGTTCTGTCTTCCATCTCCTATGCCATTCATTTCAAAGGTCTTCTGTCTTCCACCTTTCTTTCCACTCTCCTATCTCCCACTCTCTTGGCCTTTTTAATCTTTATTTCTCCTGATGATTCCTTCAGCTTTATTCTCTCGTTTCTTCTTTTATTTTAGTTTTTATTTTTATTTTTTTCTTTAATCATTCCAAATAATAACATAAAGTGGACTTGAGGAGCTATACTGGTGCTTGATAAGGCTCCTAATTGCTGAGAATTTGTCAAGATTCAGGAATAAATTTGTAGCAGAGAAACTCTTGGGTCCTAGCTTCGCTTCTCCATAAAGTAAATGTCAGCAACTCATTTCTTTTCTAAAGCACTGAATTGACTTATTTCAATTATGTAAACACTCCAGATGGCAGTATTTCAGCTTATTAACAGTAACCTGTCATTCATGGGTTAATTAGAAATTGAGGTTGAATTGGATTTTGGTTTGCTCAACTCATTCCTTTGAACCCGGGATATATTTCTTTTGTACAGCCAGCAGGAGGAGGGAGCAGAGCTACAAACCTGTGCATAATCTAGGCAACAATATGAATGCGTATGCATCTTAAGTTTTTCATCTCCTTCTCTTCCACCTGGTTGACCATCTCCCGTGGCAGCTACAGCAGCACTGTATATTTTTGCACCTTTTGCAGTCTACAACAATATTAATTAGGCAATATCAGAAACAACATAACGGACAACAAATGGCTAAAGCTAACTACAGAGCAAGACATACTTCAATGCAGAACATGACTAGAATGATCGCCATCGAACCATTAAATTTGCAAATGAAATTGACGAGATTCGAGAAAACGAAGTGATAACTTGGTAGTATTTTAAGAGATTGATTTTGAAACTACTGAATCTAGACAACTGGTGTTTTAAGAATCAATTTTGGGGTTTTCTTAGAAATGAATGTGAAGATAATGCAAATTTTTTACATTAAATCCTTCACTTCTAATTATACCTTAGAAAATATTTAATAGCAAATGTTTTTGCTGTAATTGTTCAAGGGTAGCAAGTGTAGCTAGCACATAAATTAAACCTGAAAGCATACCTAAAATGTGGGGTAACATATAACATAAAGTCATAAATAAGGGATGACTGTTCAGGTTTGCAACAAAAGTAGATCCAAGTTCGATTTTGGAATGCGATATGTCACATTTGCATGGCTCAAATAGTAACATATCTGAACTGGACTGCCAAGCATCATTAAGGTTAGGGAGAAAGAATGGAGGTAACCCAACTTTGAGCAAAGTTCATTTTAGTCAAACATTTTTGTTCCAAACTCATCGCTAAAGTTTCAACTTCATTTCAATTTGGTCACCAATAAAGATACCATCACAAGATTAAGTTTCTTTTCTAAATGGCGGATGGATTTTCTTGTGTGGGTTACTCGTGTCATTAGTTTGCAACATTGGTTGAAAAGCAATGCAAACATGCAGTTTTAATATAAAATTTGTGCTTCTAAAATACAATATAGCATAAGTGCAAATTTTACAAGCCAAAACATGTGATTATAGCACAATTGGGCAACTAATGAACCCTTATTAACATCTGCACAGCATATGAAAGAAAGTCATTTACCAAAGAGGAAAGGCCGCTAAATTTTATAGCAAAATTATCATCAGTGAATCATCAGTGACCAAATTGAAGCGAGTTTGGTAAAAACAAAAAGTCCACTGACTCAAATGAGTTTTTAACGAGTTTTTGCTCAAAGTTGGGTAACCTCAAGTGCTTTTTACCCTTTAGGTTGTGTTGGAATACAAATGCATGTTTCGACTCTCCATGCATAATTTCATGTGGGCCTTAAGGTTAAAACAAAAGATCAAGTCTACCAAACAACGTGACAAGTTGAAAACCCAAAAAACAGATGGTTGTTACAAAATACAATTTCTAAATGCTAATACAATGCAAAACAACTTAGAAAATCATCAAAAGTTTATAAACCCCTGATTGGTGTAGGTTAAATTAGATTTTAGTAGATTTTGATCAAAGTTGATGAAATTTGTGATTAGAATTAATTGTTGACTTTGACTCAAGATTTTTACTTGATTTAAATTCAAACCAAACAGCGGCTAAATAGGATTAGCAGACACTAGAAGATAGTTAAGGATAAACAAAAACAAAAACCAAAATAGAGCCCAGAAAAATATTGAAAGGGGTACAAAGGGATTTGGGCCTTATCACTGAACCCTCAAAACAGACCTCCTTCCTGTGATCCCTAGTGACCAGTTTTTCTTCTTCAAAGAATCTCAAAGTCCGACGAAGTTGCTTTGAGTGTAGCTTCAAGTCCTTAGCCAAATCTTCTTCCCTTACCCACTGACGTCTAAAATAGAACATAATTTAGAGCTTTATGGGTTATAATAGATAAATAACACATGTTCCACACATACCACCCATACATAAAGAGCAAAAAATAAGATAGATAACTAGAATGAAGTAATTCGAACTACCCTGGAAATAAACAATCTATCTATTGATCTCTCAGCATATAGAGACACTTCAAATAAATAACATATCTATCCATGCATGCAGAGTGAGTGGCAAAAAAGTATTGGTGCAGCCATCCTGAGTTTATTTGAAATAAGTTTAATCTGTTATTGTTGTACATACAACATACATTCATAATAGAACACAACATATAGAGATCCCTTCTATCATCAGATCAGAAAAAGACATTCAAAAGTTAATATTGTGTCATCCAAGTGTCCTGCAAATAGTGGAAAACTAAATTATAGGGGAAATACCTATTACATCAAAATTTTACTTGATAATAGTACTGTCAAAGAAGTTTTAGAAGAGAAACGATAATTACCTAGTGAGAGCATCAAGAACAACGACTGCAATTCCTCTATTGTCACTTCTTCCAGTCTTGGGCTGTTTATCACCTTTTGTAGTTATATCGTCATAAAATGCCCTTCCCGCAAGTTTGACCAATCTTTTTGTTTATTTTTCAGAAACGAAACAATAAAATTTCAATTAACAATGAAATATACAAGACAACTTAGAAACAAATGGGTTAAAATGAAAATCAAAAGAAAGCTTCAATCACATAGCTGTTTAATAAAGTACCGTTTAAATGGATCAACACTCAATGCCTCGTGGCTACCCATTTGTCACTTTCGAATTCAAAAGCTATCTGATCATAAGATGGGATGGTGTCTCGAATATTTCAACAACGACTACAAGTCTGCGTATTGAAAATCCACAACGATAGAGACTTCAGTTTTATTGATGAGTTTTACAGTTACAACAATGTTGAACTCTTTCCCGAAAAATTTAAAAGAGAAGGACGTGACTTAAATCGTTCAAGCCTGCAGAAACATCTTAAATCGTGAGGACCCAAAAAGAAAACATATGGATGTTTACCCATATAAAAGTTCATGCAGCATAATATATTAAATAGATACATTTGGTGTTTTAACCTGATTGATTGAAAATACAATTAAGTCGGAGACGAAAGAAATCAAAATCCTTGGCCGGATTCGGAGAGCAATTGACAACCAGGAATAGCTCAGTCGCACTGGAGAGATTCTCCCTGGGTCATCGATTAGGGTTTTGATTTTAAGATGAGATATGGGAGAAGCGAAACTCTGAACTGCAGTAAAACGAGAGAGGGGAGAGAGAAAAACCCATAAAATTTCTCAATAGGGAAAATTTTCAGATAGGTCCTGAACCTTTGAGACTATTTACAATAGGATCCAAAACTTTCAATCTTTTGACACAAGTGTCCCAGGCTTTCAATTTGTGGCACTGTTAAGGGTCTGTTTCGTACTGATTCCTTAAAATTTATTTTCATAATTTCATTTTAAATAATACATTCTTTAAATAAAATAATTTTACACGTAGACATATAACTTTTTTTTTCTAAAACTCAAATTTCACAAAATCTATTCTAAAAAAATCATCAATGTGAGGGAGCATGACCATTGATTTTGGGATAAATTTCATTCATGTTCACTACAATATCAAGTAAGTAACTATATTTTAATTTTGTTCAATCGAATAATTATACCTTAATATAATTTCAATCATATAACTACATCTTAATTGTCACTTAAATCATTGCTTAACATCGATGGTGATAAATAGTATTACTCTTTCAATTAAGGTAACTTTATCAAATCTCATTAATCATAATAGATAACATCGCAATCTCACATGTAACCATTGCTAACCTAAAGTAGGTTCCAATTAATGACTATAAATAATGTGCGTCACTTAGGGTGTTTGATTGTGAGCATGAAATTTGCATAAAAAAATAAAAAATCAAACAATTCAATTACCTAAAACTTATTTGTATAAAAAAATATTAGTTAAATGCATTTTATTGATATAGGTTTCAACCAAAAAAATATTATAGTTATCAATTTTTTATTAGTGGATAGATAAGAGAGAGTGGTTACTTGAAAACTAAAAATCACTCATCCCTGAAGAGAATGTTTTCCTTATTTCTAAGGAAAATATAGTCATATGATCTAAAGTTGAAAAAAAAAAATTTATGAAAAAAATTGTCCATCAAATACCCCAAAAGAAAGAACTTGGGTGAAAAATAAATTTTTCGTGAAAAATAAAGCTCATCAAAAACTCTAATTGACAATTGTGTCACCAATTTCTGCCGGTTCAAATAATAAAATTAGATGAAGTTACAATAATGGTTCATTCATTCCTCACCATTTCAATAATACCTAAAATTGGTAAGAGAACGGAGAGAAATGTAATACGATAGGTTGTTCTAATGTATTCGAGTCTAGATATACCTAAATGGTTAAAATTCAATCTTAAGATCGTACGAGAGAGAAACAGAGAGAATCGGTTAAAAAGGCAAGAAAGATTCAAATTTAGTCAATTTTTCATCGAAGGAATTATCCACTTATACAAAAACGTTTCTTCTATTACAGAATACTCACATGGGGAGTTGACCCATGTGAGTAAAATATTATTATAAAAAATGGGGCTCACACCCATGTGTGAATTCTGTCATTTGTACAGAAATTTTTTCATGTAACTGCAACATCTTTCTTCGTCAAAATACCTACCGAATGTACGAGCAAGGAATACCTAAATCCTAACACAGTTTCTCATCCACTTCACCTTTCACTTTTCCCATGGATTTTCCCAGTTAGCAAATGGAGAATCAACACTTTCAATTTGAATGATTATTAGTTTTTAGCTAAAATAACAATCAATCCGGATGTAATGTTTTGCTTATATACATGTTGGGTGCCAAGTCCTGGCATGAAAATTGTCCAAAGGCCATAGCAATTCTACACATATATGATCAACAAGCCAGTTGGCAACGGAGTGAAAATCAGACTATCAGCAGCCGATCACAGAGTTAAGAGATATACGCTTTGATAACGTCCGTAAAGTTGCAAACCAGACCAGTTCGCGGGCACGTGATTTTACCATTATTTTTCCTTGCCATGTCTTCGAGAGCCTGCATATAGAAACCACATTCAGTATACAAACATGCTCACACAAAACCTCGCATTCGGAACAGTGAAGACCTTGGTGCTGTAGACGTAGCCATTGGGCAAGACGAGTGGTGGATTTTCGGTATCCATTAGTTCTTTACTTATGTAACAAACAAGTTTCGAATGATGCTGCTTTGAATATGGTAGTGGCTGCGCTAATTTGCGGAAGCTCTCCTGTGACAGAGGATCCTCCTTTGTGCAATCATCTTCGAAACAAAATCTGAATCATGTCAAGGTAAAAGATTTGACAAAGACAGACATGGAAATTACTCGATCAAACACATGGAACCATTATGCACATAATTCAGAAGAGAGCAACATGATGTTTATTTTGCAAGTAAATCTTACCTCATTATCCAACTTCGACCAATAGAAAATTATTACAATTAAAACTTATTCAAAAGTAAACTTTTTAAGCTTCGACAAATATGCTCTTCATTTAAAAAGATTAAAAAAAAATGAAAGGAAAAAAAGGGAGATAAAATTGGCGTACAAGACTGCTGCCATAGTAGTAAAACATTGAATTCACTTCGATAATTTGAATCCTCATTATTTTGAAAACTGAATCTTTGACAAAAATAGCAGAAGTTCCTGATATTTTAGTATAGGAATACTTTAAAATCTAGTAGTATATGGGTATAAGGTGAAGAATCACAAAGTACGGATACGGAGTTTTTAGAGCTGACAAGCCCGCTTGCAGATATATGTTCAACAAAGGCTCAAGTGTCATTCCATACAATCTGCAAAACTCTTGCTTAAATTGGTCGACTAGGTAATCCCATTGCTTTTCTTCAAATAAAACCTGAAAGAAGATAATCACGAAGATCAGCTAAACACGAAGATCGGCATATCCTTTTAGTAAATCCTCAGTTCCAACAGGGAAATGGAGACACATATTATTAGTATTAATTCAAAACATTGGTCTCAGTCAATAGCACTGTAGGAATTGCTCAACAGAATCTCAACTATTCAGAGAATTTGAAGATATCAGGTTGCATCATAAATTTCATCAACCAATGATATATCAGGTATAGTACTAAATTATCCTTTTGAAAATATCCCATCAGTCTAATCATCTTCTACATAAAACCATGCCAATTATTCTCGCCCACTGACCCTTGACATAAATTGCTTTCACAATTACATCATGTAGCTCTTGATTGGAAACACAATAAATCTCTTGAAAAGACTACTACAAACAAAAACCAGTATTTTTGCGCCTGCAAGCAATTCTTCAACAACAAACAAATGTGCAAGATCAAGTTCTCAAGGATTGATGCTAAAATAAGTAACACTGTAATAATTACAGATACAGTCTGTACAATTGATTACACAGTAGAAAAATTTAAGTCGGAGGGGTAATGAAATCATTGAAATGTGTTTACCTTGTACTTAGCACATTCAGTATTACTTCTGAAAGCAAGTGTTGCCATTACTCGCTGCAATTCTTTCATATGTGTAGCTCCCCAAGGTGACAGATGCTTCTGGGCATAAGTTATAGCTCGCAGGTTATTTTCAGCTCGTACCAACTCTATGAACTCTTGCAGTCTCAACTGGAACTCAAACTTGCTCTGCAAAAGCATCAAGTATTATACAGGTTTGACATGCATTGTACAGAAAACTATAATATCAACCAACACAGTGAATATGCTATCCTACCAATTCTTAATATGGTTTCACGAACTTCTCACAAGTCTTTCATAATGAACCCAAAAAGGTGAACATCTAAAGTTAAAATAAATAAGCTTATATTATTTATTGAGTATTATACCTCAAGGAAGATATGTATTCTAATCATTCACTGCGCCTAGCTTAATGAATTAGATTATTATGCACATTCGTGCAAACTAAGTCAAAAAAACAACATGATCTTGACCCAGCCAACGGAAAAACAACCACGCTATTTTATTCAATAATAAACCAATCTTCGTCCTTTCCTGGGAGAGGGGTTATTAACAAAATAACAATGAAGAACAAAATAACAATGAAGAAACAAACAAAACCTTGTTCCCAATGAAGGAAGTTACTAATCATATGCAGTATGCACAAACATCAAATATATGATGAATACAAGAAGTGAAATGTCACAAGAAGGCACTGTAAAAACACTATACTGTCGAATTATGGCGCATTATATCCTTCCTCCCTCTTTCACTCCCCCACCCACCCCAATTTCTCTCTCTATTGCATCCATTCTGAATCCTGCTTATATATTAAAACACATAATCCTCAGATAATTTCAAATGTTATGTAATTCTATTTTTTGGATTAACTGGATACTCCGTGTTTTCGTTAGTTTTATCTCTTTTTAATAAAGAATAAAGAGATGGCAATAAGTAAAATTAGTGATGGACGTTGCAGCCTAAAATAGGAGATTTCATCCCTAATGAGGGAGATTATATTACTAATGGTTGAGATTTTACATGGAGATTACCATTCAGAAATACGCACTTACATTAGACATGAACCCTAAAAGAAAAAAGGAAAAAAAAAAAAAAGTTGTGCTTTCTACCAACATGAAACCAAAAATTGCAATTTCATGCCAAGACATGAAACTGAGCAAGGTCCAAAGACTGGCATTGAAGAGTAAGCCAGGGATTATGTAAAAAGGGGTGTTCATAAATGGATTCCCCTCATAAATTATAGCTCACAAAGCTTATTGCGAACTAAATGCATCACTGGCACTTTAGACAGGGAAAAAAGATGGCCAGGACCACCAGGTAAAATAATATTTTTCTAGAGAAGACTTTTATTGCTTATTTTTTGAGCTTAGCAAGTGTTTATAAGAACTTATAAGTACTCTGATAAAATCCCAGAGACGTATTTGTTTATTGTAGCTATTGTGTTGAATTGCAAAATGAATGAAAGAAAATTATAGATAGTTGGCCAGCTTTCAAGAGGCTTCCTCTCTCCTCTATTAATACCCTACTTCTGCCTAAAATGAAATGAACACCCCACCCGCTATTTATAGTTAGATGCCCGTACAATTATTATACTAAATCCCCACTATACCCCTCCACTACTTTAACTAACTAAATGGAAATATTTGTGCGCTTCCTTTGGGGCCTATCATACTCCTTGTCGACGACGACGGGAGAAGGTAGAAACATTTTTTTTAATAACTTGTAAAATTGCCCTATCAAAAATGGTCCATGTGCACAATACACATGGCAGGAAGTTAACGATCACTTCAACAGCGAAATAATCTGCTTAGTAATTTAATTGATACTAAAGTAGTTTTGGAGAAGGAACATCTACAGTTCAACTTGAGTTGGTAATTAGCATGAGTAACTCATTAACAGTAAAAATTGCTTATAAGCACTTGCTACTGATAAGATATGGCAAACTCCTCACTTGGAGCTTATCAAAGCATAACTGATTCTCTATGAGCATCTTGACATGAACCTTTGAACACTAATGTTAGCATCCAAAAATCTTCAGATCCCTCCCACGTGTAACCAAAATTTAAAAAGGCGAAACTAAGTACTGAGGCAGTTTTTCTTTGTGAGGCGAGACGGAAGCCTCACAAAAAACAAAAAATCTAAATAAAAGAATTGTAAAATAATACAAAAAAAAAAAACCAAAGTTGGAGCAT
>CAIGRL010258193.1:0-15883 GCA_903798325.1 Fraxinus xanthoxyloides | reverse complement strand
TGGTGGAGACTAAAATCAGATTTTTAGTAAATTTTGATAAAAGTTAAACAGTTATGGATTTCATGAAATATGTTATTAAAATTAATTATTAACTTTGATTTAGATTAAAATTTAGATTTCAATTAATACCAAACATGAATTTATAAAATTTAAAAAAAAATAAAAAAAACTCAAAAGTTGGGGGGGCACGTGCCCCTCCGGGTCCGCCAGTGCTTCAATCCACCATAATACTATCGATACAATAAAGTGTATCAAATACGTTTAAGGGCATGATTGGCATCTAGGATTCCTCAACAATGCCAAATCTTACACGGGTCATTGTTGTCCTTTCATTATAGGTAAAGCCTCCTTGAAGTATCAACAAATGGAGGATGATGTACCAACCACAACTAGATGTTTTTTGTTTCTGTACGAGACAAAATCATACATATGATGAACAAATATTAAAATTAATGCTAAATTGTCAACTGCACGGACTATAATAATTTCAATCTCAAAAATCAATCTTGATGTCCTAAAATTATTTTGTAGGAAAACCAAACTAATCTGATAATGCATTTGCAGCAAAGATTGACTTGAATGGGTACACAAAAGAGGACGTAACACTTGGCTGGAAATTCTGACCCATATCAATATGGACAACTTTTCTTACCTAATGAGAGAGCAGTACTTTTTTGGTTCTATTTTTTCCTTAATGTATTCAAGGAATGAAGAAAATGATTAAATTTATAATAATAATAATAGGTCATTTTTTATTTCTACGGTTATTTTCATTATCAAAATGACATGAAATGAAAGTAAAAGATGCTTGGGTCGTGTCCGGTCGATGGTGTTTGCTCAGTGTGTGATCCAACATAAATAATTTGTTCCTATGTGATATACTTGGAATATAATTTTGTTTTTGAATATTTGTATACGATGAGAGTGGCCAGGATATGATATTATCAATGTAAGTGTATTTTTATTTGCATTCATGTGAACGTGCATTATATGGACTTAAAAAGTCTTGATCCTTCATAACTTGTAAAGAAAAGATAACGAAAGTAAATAGAGATGATTGTGAATAATTAAATATGATAGTCGGAATTGAAAAATAACATCGAATATAATGGGATAATACTATGGGCGTACCATTCTAACTCTTGACTATCTTTAAGGGTAGTTGATGATAGCTAGGGTGTTGACGGTGTAGGACATGTATATGATATGGTCGGGGATCTCTGTTGATGGCTTTGAAACTACGGATCGACACGACAGCACCATATACGTATGCTAGGTTTTGGCTTGTGTATTTTATATTTCCTATTGTAGTATCCTGAGTTTCGATGGTAGCGATGGATAAAATTGTGGTCTTGTGAGTCTTGGTGGGCAAATTTTTGTAATTGTCCCATAAAGTGTTATGTTTTTAGTATTGGCGATTCTGTGGACAAACGGATTAATTTGTAACATGTTGTAGAAGTCAAGGACCTAGGGTGCAATTTGTATAAGTTAGGTTATGAAGTCTAGGGTTCGAGCATGAATAGAGGAGAAACACGGCGCCGCATTTTCGCGAACTTATTGCCTGGACATTGCTCGAACGACAAAAGTAGAATGTCTATCACCCGACTGTCGCTCGAGCGACGCTTGCCTGTCGCCATTTCTCACTCGAGCGATAGGTGGATCCGGAAAACCCAAATTTGCGTTTTTAAACATATTTTCCCGGCACATTCAACCCAATCACCCGTTCATATAAATATCCAAGTCATTGCATGAATTTTACAGGATTGTTTCATTGTGCTTCAATTGAAAAACATTTTCACATCATTAGAGAAATCCAAGAACACAATTCATTGATTGATTCATCCATATCATTTTTGAGATCCTGCAATCAAGTTTTGGGAAAATATCAATGTTCGTGAATCCAAAACACCGGAATTTCTTAACACTTTGAGAAAGGTACTTTCTCAGTTAGACTTCAGAAATTTCTGAATGTTGGATTACAAGCGCAGGAAGAAGAACATGAATAGGTGGTGATTCCTGGGTATCCACTTAGAAGAGACAATTGCCGAAGATTGTGAGTTTGAAATTTTCAGAAATCTTGGAAGATTGTGTGCTTAATTATCTAGAAACTATTAAAAAGTGATTTGTTGTTTTTAGTAGAATAATTACGCACGTAAGGTCAAACTTAATTAGTAAACCGCGTATTTTCATAAAGAATTGCAAGAGTTCTGTTAAAAATATTGGGTTTCAAGGAACAGATACCCAATCTTATACTGGCATGTCGAGATGTAAAGTGAGTTCTAGTATTTTTAGCATTTAGTCCATTGTCAAGTGACCCAAGTTATTGGACACGATACAACTGGCATGACACAAAGGAGGTATTGAAGATGTTGCAATCGTTATACAAGCACTAGTAAAGTAATTGAAAAGTAGTTGTATATGTAGGGCTGTTAATGGATTGAATTTTGATCCGAATTCGATGAAATTAATGGGAGATAGATATAGGGTCTCAGTCTGATAACCGAATAAGATCCGAATCCGATAATTTGTTAACTAAATGGATCAAATATGGATATAGGTCAATCCGATCCAATAACAATCCGACCCAATTTGTTATAAATAATTGAGTCGGTAAAATATTTTTATGAAATATTATTTGTCACTAAAATAAAAAAATGAGAAAATAAATAATATAGAATAAAAAAATAATCAAATTCAAAAGCATAAAAAATTGAAAAATTTATAATTACTAAACATGTTTAAGAATTGGAGAATTTGAAGGAAAAAAAGGTTAATTTCAATCAATATTTTAAAAATCGACTCGGGGTCGAATCAATATCGAATCTACGACAAAAAAAAAAAAATCACGCTATGTAGGATTTGAACCTACGACATCAGGTTTTGGAGACCCGCGTTCTACATCAGGTCGTTGACCTCCAAGATCATTGAGTAGTTTATTTCTCTGGAAAATTAGATTATTTTACCTAAACTAGTAGTGTAAACTAGAAGATTATTTGACCTAGACTAGTAGTGTGAACTAGAAGGTGAATTGAAGGATCGAGATATGGGACAAAATAATAATAAACGAGATTATATCTTGTTAAGTTGTGTCGACAATATCAACTGGAGCTGATTTAAACATATATTACTTTTCTTTGCATTAAAATAAGATGAAATGAAATTTACGAAGCTTCACCTTCATGGACTTGATCAGATTAATCAATGAGTGCAATTGGTTGGTCCATAATTCTAGGCTCCTGTGAATGTGTACTTTGACTTGAAAATTAGTGGGTCCCTCCATATTAAATAAATAATAGAAAAAGAAATAAGGTTAGATTATAATAAATTAAGTATCCGGAAACATCAAATTTCGTCTAAGATTAATTTAGTTTTATTTTATTTATTTATTTTGTATCTTAGTTGATATCTAGTGACGACATTGACCAACCAGTTCATACTCAGCCGACACTAACCCAATTGACGTATGCATGAACTCACTTATCAGGTAATCAAATCAAATTCAACACAGAATATATATACATACACAGACGAATTTGATCTCCTAAGTAACGTGCTTTATTTATGCTAAGTACTGTGCTCTTTTTATTAATCATTTTCCGACTTTAATCGTTTCAAGTTTGAATGTACCAAATACATACTAATGAAACAAATATAATGTTGAACTAGTCGTCCTTAAAAATAAAAAATATCATAAAACAAAACCAAAATGTTTGACTTTGATCCTAAAATCGAAAAAATAATTAAGAAAAATAAAGAAAATTGCCAAAAGAAATTGGATGTTTGTATTGATGGAGCTAATTTATTAAAACAAGATGTTAATCCATTTCTGGCATCTTACTTCAATATTTTGTCAGTGTGACCTCACAAAGAAACTATATATTTTGCAAGATAACAGTATTGGTCTAATCATTATTGACTAATCCATTTAACCTGTGTAAGTGGTGGATCTAGCCGGTCCCACCTTGATTTTAACACACACTGCATTTGTTCAATCATGCAAAAGTTGATATATATGGCCATAATAAGATAAAAAAAAAAAAAATAGATGAATCGCAATTTTGATGATGTTCACTTGTCTTGTCCTGGGCCTTAATGAATGAGGTAAATCACAATTTATGCCTCCAAGGTACATGGTGGAATGCTGCTTGTACACTTGCACTTACCCAAGGACCAAGTGCATATTTCAGGATTCGAACTCTTGACGCAGCAGCGTCAAGTAAAGTTGGAGTTTTTCCACCTTCACCTTTTACCACTTGAAGATGTGCCTTGAGGGCTATATATGGCCATAATATATACACACTCGAGATGGTAACAGAACGAGTATGAGACGAGTTGATCATGCACATCCCGTCCAATCCGTCTTGTCGAGTACTTTTGTTATCCTATCCCATTTTTTCATACCCGATTAAAGCGGGGCGGGTTAGGTCCACAGCCCCCCTTTTTTTTTTTGATGTTTTTACTTATTGAATATTATTTTTTTTTTAATCAATTTGTTAAAAACAACTTGTATTCTATTTAAAAATAGTGATAAATTTATTATTTTTGTTTGATAAAAAATTTAAATTTGAAATTAATTTTAAATGTAGCGAGTAGTAAGGTGGTGATTATGTTTTCCGTACCCGTTTCGAGGGGAATCACCATCCCCCATCCCCACCCTGCCCCATCCAGTCCCGTCCCGTCCACCCGATTAGAAGGGTAATCCCCGCCGGGCCCCCCACGGATATTAGATTTGACCAGGTATTTTTTCCATCCCAATAAACACTCAAGACTCATATTTATTTTGTAATGGAAACTAATCGTGTTTTATAACTCAGTTTCCCCCCTTTCCTGACTTTGTCAATATAGCTAGTCACCTTAACATAGTGGTAGTGTGGGAAGATTTTTTAGTTGGTTTGAATGTATCTCCAATTTGAATTTTATAGGTGATATTTGTCCAATATTGAAATACTTGTAGACACTAGACATAATTTTTAAATCCGATCCGATCAATTCAACCGTCGAGTCAATTGGTTTTAAATTTTAAATGAGATAGTCCCATGTATTCTTTTTTGTTAATTTAAATGTATTGACAATCATCTCTGTAGAGGTAGACATTTTTTTAATATATCTTTTTAATATTTGAAATATATTTCATAACATCTTATACTCTTTTATTCATAAAAAATGTATACATTACTAATCTTCTATATTTTGTTACAAAAGCCAACTTAAAACGTTTACAAAGTACTAAAACATTTAAATAACAAACAACGATATGTGATTTGTCTGAAAAAATAAAATGACAAATCGAACTTGTAGCATAACTATGAACAGATAAATACAAAGAGACGAAAAATTACTTACCACATATGCAACTACAAATGCAACATTAAATCACAAATTCTCTTCCAACGCATCCATAAAACATAAACATGTTCAAAAGGGGGGACACTCAAAAAATAGTAATGATTTTAAAAAATGAAATCACGAATCAAGTACACCTCATAAATACAAAAAATAAAATAAAATAAATCACAAAATGTTCTTATCAAATATGCAACTATACTTAGTTAATGATGATCAAAGAATTGACGAGTTATTAAAAAATTACTTTTCATCGTATGACTTATCAAATGAAAGTAAATTTATGAGTTTTTTAACTATTGAATATATCTTATTTTCAATGGAAATTTTTAGGAAATTTGGAGTTATTCACGTCATGATCAAATGCAATACGATTTTATATCAGTAATATTAGGTTTCAAAAGAAAAAGGTTAATTGTTAGATTATTTTATTGTTATTTTCAAATTGTATATATTAATATTAATCAATTTAGAGTATCATGCCATTACAAGTTAATATACATGTAGCATTATTATTTTAAATTGTATGTAATAATATTTTTATAATCGCATATTAATAAGCAGTAATAGTTGTTGAAAATATAATGGATTTGAGTGAAGATTATAAACCAAAATCAAACTTGCTAACCTTACCAAAAATTGAATAGAGTAACAGTAAGAAAATGAGTAATAAACATCAAAGAAAAAGAATGTCAAAATAATGTCAAGTGAAATGGATACAAATTTCAAGGCAAGAGTTGAGCTCTTTGTCCTTAAGTCAAATTTGTCTCGCAATGGTGCCTACAGCTGATGTCAATCAACTTCCTAGATACAATGAAATCTTCTAGTGTTAATAGCGCTTCAAAACACAAGAATCAGTGAACCAAAACTAGATTATTGTACTCATTTTGAATGAAATGGAAAAAACACTTTTATGCAAAGGTTTGGCTAAGAAATATAAAATTTTATATAAAGTTATGATTGCATATCATTGGGATAATCAAATGAACGTCCCGAGAATTTCATTTATAGATGATGAAAGGTTGTGAGTGAAGTGTCGCGCTATAAATTCAGCAATCTGTTGCAACTTTTGTTGTTACCCAAGCATCGGAAACATAGACTCTGTCTCTCGAATGATAGCCTCAATGCTCGAGCGCTAGGCGAACCACGGAGTTAGAAAAATATCCAACAAGTTTCATCTTTTTTCCTTCCAACTTTGGACCATAATTTCTCATTCATCCAGAATTGATTTAGATATTTCAAATATACCCCGACGATCTACTCGATGAGTAGAATAAGTTAGTTTATTTATTTTCATAATTTAACTATCAAATCAAGTCTGAATATTTGACCGATTAGGGTTTTTCATAATAACTTTCGGTCATTAATGTCTTTCTCACATAGTAAATTGAATTACAACCTAAAAATTGTGAATAATGCTATTGGCAATTATAATGATACAATATCGATGATATGACAGTTTATATGAAATAACGCGATTGAACGGATCAATTTTTATGAGAGACAGAAATGTGAGGAATAATATGTTATCACATCACCGATGTTCCAAAAATTGTCATTAGTATCTATAATGCACACATGTATGAAGCAATATGTCCAACATCACAAGATGAAATAAATACCAAACCTCCACTCAAAATCAATAGATCAGTTTGTTACTTTTAAGAGTTATTAGGATTTTGAATCGTTGCCTCATTTATAATGCTCCCATAATTATTAAAATACGGCTTTTCAATAGTGTCGCCCACTTCCTCCAATTATCAATGGATAATTATTCTTTAAGTGCGCGAAGATGGCAATTTTCAGTAATTACAATATAGTATTGAGGTATATCTACGCAATAGAGAACAAAATATATTATCTACTTGAAGGAGATTTTTTTCTTCGGTTCTCGAAATTTATATTATTTCTTATTTGAATGGAAATTTAATAAGGTCTTGGTTAGTAAAATCTTGTTTGTTTTCATGCACATACTTAGGTAAATATTGCACGCTTAAATATTATATATCTATATCCAAGAAATCATGACGTTGACTGTGGTAGTTCCCTGCTCAGAATTATTATTTTTAAGAATAAATGGCAATTTCTAAGGGTGGAAATTTTCCATAAAAACGGCTAAGAACTTGAAATTTCCTTCCTTCTAGATTTAAATACTGGTCTGAAAGTGTCTTGTAAAAACAAAAAAGGACAATTTGACTTTTAGTAGGAAAGCAACATTTTATTGTCATCGACTTGTAAAATAACAAATGTGTGGCTATTATGAATGCAAGACTTTGAATAAACAAGAAATTTTTTTTTAAAAAAAGTGTCATTTTGAAAATTATGCACATGTTTGGTTCAGTCAAAAATTTGAATTAAAATTTGTGTCAAAATAATAAAATTTAATTACACATTTCATAGCATCCATAACTTTTCAATCATGCATTTCATCAACTTTTATTAATATTTACTAAAAATTTATTTCATCCGAACCAAACAATAGCTATATTACATATATGTATGTATATGTGCGTGCGATCGTGGAAAGGTGTGTGCATGTGCCTTGCGTTTGTTGATCGCCTGTTTAAATGGACGAGTTTTTGGAAAAGGCTTAACTTTATTTATTTAAAATTTTCTTTAACGTGCTCTAAAGTTAAAAACATTTTTTTTTTCATTAAAAATGTTACATGTACTATGTCTTATTGGGATCATGCCCCCTTTGATCCCCTTATCTAAACTTTTTTTTAGAAAAAAATTCATTTTCAATTACACATTTTCACAACAAAATATTTTACACGAAAATTCAAAAAATATTTCTATTTTTTAACAACACATTCTCCAAAAACTCACTATTACAAAATATTATGAGTTATATTTAAATTATTTATGGGATTGATTTGTCTAATTTATAGCTCAATTTGATTAAAAAAAAAAATTGAAATAATAATGTAGCCCAATGACAAAGGAGCCTGTTATGATTTATGAGCGGATGTGAACAAGTGCACATATTTGGGCTCCTTTATGGCCGCCCACCTGGGGTTTAATTCTATCATTTGGGTTTGGGCAACAATAGGAAATTTTTAAAAATAGCATTAAGTAGAAAATATAAGAGTTTTTAATTCTCTCTCTGTGTTTTACTTTTCATTAATATTGTTAGGACAAAAGAATATTCTTAGGTATTTCGGTCCAATAAATCGCTCCTTATTTTTCACTAAGTACATTGAAAATAGTAATTAAACTTTTACAAGAACATACGAAGCTCTTAACAAGGTTCAATCTTCTAAGCATGAAGACCTTGATCCATGGAGCTCCACCATCAGGTGACACCTTTCTTCATTAAGATCATCATCCAACAAGATTACATAATACTCAATGAACTCTCGTGAGAACCCTAACCTCACCTAGCACTCAAAACATCAAAAAGAGATCACACAAATTGGGGATTTATAACAAGGATTTTGCTACATATACATCAAGAATTACATAATGCATAAGTGGCGTTATGTAGTTGGTTGATGGAAATTATTTAATTTTTACCAACCGATTACATAATGTCAATTATATATTATATAACCCTTGGCGTAACATTTGACGTGCAAGTGGAATAATCCTTATAACAAACACCCCTTCACAATTAATCTCTTTCCGCTCTNAAGATCATCATCCAACAAGATTACATAATACTCAATGAACTCTCGTGAGAACCCTAACCTCACCTAGCACTCAAAACATCAAAAAGAGATCACACAAATTGGGGATTTATAACAAGGATTTTGCTACATATACATCAAGAATTACATAATGCATAAGTGGCGTTATGTAGTTGGTTGATGGAAATTGTTTAATTTTTACCAACCGATTACATAATGTCAATTATATATTATATAACCCTTGGCGTAACATTTGACGTGCAAGTGGAATAATCCTTATAACAAACACCCCTTCACAATTAATCTCTTTCCGCTCTACAAGAAGTATCACTCATAAATCATGAAAGAAGAGGAAAAATCATAGAGTTTTTCTCATGTAGCTTGAGAGAAAGTATCGATCTAAGAACAACCATTCATCCAACCCTAACTTGCCCCTTTTATAGAAGCCTCCAAGACTAATGGACAATTGGGATGAAATCAGCTTAGCATCCATTTGGGAAGAATTTATAAATGGATTAATTTCTAAATAGATAGAAATGAATTATGAATAAGAATATTATTTGTGAATTCATTGAAATGCATTATTGAAAATGAAGGTTGATGATTATAATTTTTGCCAAACAGAGACCTAAGTCGTTACAATGGAATAGTCACATTTGGTAGATGTGACTTTAAGTTCAATTTTCAGTTTCATCTTAGCAGTTCTGCTTCGTGAAGATGATGAAATTAAGTGAAGTAGAATATATCACTCGTCCTTCACCGCTCGGCACCTATAAAAATAATAATAATAATTCCCCTTGTAAGAGGGAATTGCTGCCAAAGTTGTTACAGATGTTGTAGTGACAGTATTTTTTTTTTTTCATTTTCCAATAGAAAACCTTGTAAGGAATTATTGATCAAACACCAGAGGAATAGCAAATCAAGAACACTAAACAATTTGGGAATGACTTGTCTTATTCAACAGCTGAACTCGGCTTAAATAACCTTTACAAAGTGTCCTAACAGAAAATGAGAAATAGGAGCCCACTAATGCCCAACTAAAGCGTCGTGGTATAATTAACAAAGAAATTGTCAAACTAAGCAACTAACACCCTAATAGTCGTTCTATTAATATATTTGAATAAATTTTGACAACAATTTTTGTTCATGGTTTAGTGAACATGAAGTTCAATACTATTGTTTTTATAAACTACTCTTAATTTCTATGTTACTTATATCATCTTCGTAGAAATCATGTATTTGTAAATGTTAATCTTTAAGTAACTTTTTGCAATGTCTGAAGAGGCTAAATTGGGTGCAGAGGCAAGGCATAACCATCTCTCAAATGAAAAATAAGACTAAACACTACAAAATATCACATAAGAGAACTCAAAAGATTTGAGGTTAGTAATAAAATGGCTAGGAAACAGGAGGCAAATGAGCACATACCTTAGTAGTACTGAGCGTTGAGTAATAAGCCTTACTTAAGTTGTATGTCTCGATGAGACTTATCAATGTAAGCCTCAAGTGAAGCAGGATTCAAGGTGCAAGCTTTGCCTGCAATGTCTTCTACTGCAACATAGAAATAGTAAATTTACTCTCAATGAGCTAAATATATATACAGGCAAAAGGAAATCATTTCTTTAGGCCGTGGACCCCACTTTAACCACCCTCCCTCTACCACTTCAGTTATCATACATGCATGTTTGTCTCTTAACAAGGTTCAATCTTCTAAGCATGGAGACCTAGATCCATGGAACTCCACCATCAGGTGACACCTTTCTTCATTAAGATCATCAACCAACAAGATTACATAATACTCAATGAACATAGCACTCAAAACATCACAAAGAGATCACACAATTTGGAGATTTATAACAAGGATTTTGCTACATATACATCAAGAATTACATAATGCACAAGTGGCGTTATGTAGTTGGTTGATGGAAATTGTTTAATTTTTACCAACCGATTACGTAATGTCAATTTTATATTATATAACCCTTGGTGTAACATTTGACGTGCAAGTGGAATAATCCTTATAACAAACACCCCTTCACAATTAATCTCTTTCCGCTCTATAAGAAGTATCACTCATAAATCATGAAAGAAGAGGAAAAATCATAGAGTTTTTCTCATGTAGCTAGAGAGAAAGTATCGATCTAAGAACAACCATTCATCCAACCTCCCTTTTATAGAAGGCTCCAAGGCTAATGGACAGTTGGGATGAAATCAGCTTAGCATCCATTTAGGAAGAATTTATAAATGGATTAATTTCTAAATAGATAAAAATGAATGATGAATAAGAATATTATTTGTGAATTCATTGAAGTACATTATTGAAAATTAAGGTTGATGAATAAGAATATTATTTGTGAATTCATTGAAATGCATTATTGAAAATGAAGGTTGATAATTATAATTTTTTCCAAACAGAGACTTAATCTGTTACAATGGAATAGTCACATTTGGTAGATGTGACTTTAAGTTCAATTTTCAGTTTCTTCTTAGCAGTTCTACTTCGTGAAGATGATGAAATTAAGTGAAGTAGAATATATCACTCGTCCTTCACCGCTCGGCACCTATAAAAATAATAATAATAATTCCCCTTGTACGAGGGAATTGCTGCCAGAGTTGTTACAGATGTTGTAGTGGCAGTATTTTTTTTTTATTTTCCAATAGAAAACCTTATAAGGAATTATTGATCAAACACAAGAGCAACAGCAGATCAAGAACACTAAACAATTTGAGAATGACTTGTCTTATTCAAAAGCTGAACTCGGCTTAAATAGCCTCTACAAAGTGTCCTAACAGAAAATGAGAAATAGCAGCCCACTAATGCACAACTAAAGCATCGTGGTATAATTAACAAAGAAATTGTCAAACTAAGCAACGAACACCCTAATAGTTAGGGTTTATTCTAACAAATTAACTTACTAAAATACTTAAAAACTTATTATTCCCTCCCTTAAACTAAGCACTTTCAAGTACTTTGTTTATTAGACACTTCACACACTCCCAACAACTCTCGCAATCTCAAAAAATCTTCCAACGTCAGAGGCTTAGTCATCACATCAGCTAGTTGATCCTTTGTGCCGCAAAAGACCACCTCAATAACTCCATCTTTAACCAAATCTCGAAGAAATTGGAATCGCACATCTATGTGCTTGCTTCTGCCAAGCATAACCGAATTTTTGGAGAGTTTAATAGTTGAGCTGCTGTCACACATTATTGTAGTGCTACACTGCTACCTTCCTGCAGACACCCCAACTTCTCAAGTATTCTCCTCATCCAAACAGCCTGACAAGCACAAGTTGTAGTTGCCACAAATTCAGCCTCAGTAGTTGATAAAGTGACCAATGGTTGCTTCCTTGAAGACAAGGATACAACTCCTGAATTCATCACAAATACATATCCAGAGGTGCTTCTCCTATCCTCAACATCTCCAGCATATCACTGTCAGTGAATGCAAATAAGCTCTTTAGCTCCACCCTTCTTGTGGAGTATCCTATAGTTTACTATCCCTTTCAAGTACCTGAGAGTTCTTTTAGCAGCTTGAAAATGTAGCTCTGTAGGCTTAGACATGTAACGACTAATTAAACTCACGGTGAACATCATATCAGGTCTAGTGGTAGTAAGGTACATAAGGCTCCCCACTATTTGTTTAAAATATGTCTCGTCAACTTTGACTCCTCCTTCATCCCTATGTAACTTAGAACCTGGTACAATGGGACTACACACAGCATTGCTATCCTCCATACCAAATCGTTTCAAAACATCACGTGCATACTTTCTTTGACAGATATATATACCATCAGCATTTTGCAAGACTCTATACCTAGAAAGAACCTCATACACCCCAAATCAGACATGTCAAATTCTCTCAACATAGACTCTTTAAATTCACCCATCATAAATTTATCATCACCAATATATATCAAGTCATCCACATAAACACTCACAATAAGGATCTTGCCTCCACAGCTAGTTTTAATGAACAAGGTTTGTTTACTATGACATTTCTGAAATCCTTCATTGAGAAAGTGTGCTTCAATCCTACTAAACCAAGTTCGAGGAGCTTGTTTTAGTCCGTACAAGGCCTTCTGCAGTTTATACACTTTGTGCTCGTGCCCTTTCTGCACATACTCCATCGGTTGCTCTATATAGACATTTCACTTAACTCTCCATGAAGGAAGGCGGACTTTACATCGAGTTGAAAAATCTTCCATCCTCTTTGAGCTTCCAAAGCAATGATCATGCGAACTGTATCCATCCTTGCCACTGGAGCATAGACTTTAGTGTAGTCCACTCCTTGCTGCTGTGAATAACCCTTGGCCACCAACCTCGCTTTGTATTTGTCTACCTGTCCAAGTTCATTGAATTTTGTCTTATAAATCCACTTCACCCCGATTTTCTTGGCACTTGCAGGCAACTCAGTTAGTTTCCATGTCTCATTCCTCTCAATTGCCTTCATCTCAACATCCATTGATAGCCTCCATTTAGAACTCTTCTCAGCCTTTTCAAAACTTGATGGATCTGCAGACAAGATTTGAGCCATGTTAACCTCAATCTCCTCCTCTAAAAGACCCCTCACCAGTGACATAATCATTCAAATAGGCTAGAGCTCGTTGGATTGTTCCTCCTTCATTTAGATTAACTTCTGTTGATGTGCTTGGAGAGACTAAATTCAGCTCAACATTCTTCGTTCCCATATCTTCATTGCTACCTCCTTCACTGTTATCAACATCATGTTCAAACAAATCAGCACAGCTCTCATCATGTCCCTATTCCAGGTCCACCATGATTTGCTCTTCAAAACTCTTATCCCAGTCTCGTTGCTTCTCTTCTTCAAAAATGACATCTTGACTTACTATAACCCTCTTTGATATAGGATCATATAGTCGATATGCCTTTGATTCTTTACTGACACCTAAAAGAACACACAAAACTCTTACTGGCCAACTTTGCACTCCTTGCATCCGAGACATGAACACATAAGATGCATCTAAAGACCCTGAAATGCTCCATTGTAGGTTTTACCCCGCTCCATGCTTTCTGTGGTGTGACATCTTTTACTGCTAATGTGGGACTCCTGTTTAGTACATAAATTGTCCAATTAATAGCCTCGGCCAAAAGTTCTTCGGCATCTTCTTCTCAGACAGCATGCTCCTTACCATATTCATCATTGTCCGATTTTTGCGTTCTGCCACTCCGTTTCGCTGTGGAGTGTAAGCTGCTATTAACTGCCTCTTAACACCATGTTGTTTGCAAAACTCATTAAAATCTTCATAATTAAATTCCCCACCTCTATCAGTATGTAGGCATTTAATGGATAAACCAGTTTCATTCTCAACAAGCTTCTTAAAACACTTGAACATGTTGAATGCTTCAGACTTCTCACTGAAGAAATAGATACATGCCTTCATACTGAAATCATCTATGAAGCACAGTGAGTACTTCTTCTTACTGTTTGACATTGGGGAGATTGGACCGCAAATGTCTGCGTGTATCAGCTGCAACTTCTGTGTGGCTCTCCATGTGCTCTTCTTGGGAATATGATTTCTATGTTGTTTACCCACCATGCAGTCAGTGCAAGTCACAGTTGATGTAGGGAGTTGTGGAAGACCGTGGACCATCTTCCTAAATTGTAGTGTTCTTAACCCTTTATAGCTTAAGTGTCCATACCTGTAGTGCCAAAGATGAGCTAGACCTGAGGTAGTTGTGTGAAAGCAGGTATCGTTCTCCTTTTCAGACTGGGATTTGGCCAACAATACAAACATTCTATTGGCCGTCATCTCGGACTGAATAATAAGCCCTATCTCTGGATGATATATGCGACACTTTCCTGATTGAATTAGAATTGCAAGACCACGCTCTTGGAGCTGTCCAATACTTAGGAGATTATTCTTCAGTTCTGGAACGTAGAAGACATCGGTGATCACATGGTTACTGCCATTGATATGCAGTCTCACCCTTGCTTTCCCAAGCACGCTCATTTTGGTATTATTTCCCAATCTCACCATTTGTCGAAAAGTCTCACTCAACTCACAGAATGCAGCCTTGTTCCCACTCATATGATTTGAGCAGCCTGAATCAAGGAACCAAATATCTTCTCGTTCTGCCTGGTTCATCTCGACATATAACATCAAGAGCATCTTTTCGTATTCATTTTTTTCAGCATAGTTGGCCTCCTCCCAAATCGGACACTCATACTGAAAATGGCCAAGCTTATGGCATTTGTAGCATTCAACATTAGCCTTATTGAAAGCTTGTCGACCTCTGCCTCTTCATCTGTAGCCACCTCTGCCTCGACCTCTACCTCCATTTCTTTCATCCAGTCACCTTCAGTGCCTACTCCTTTCCATTGCTCCTGTGGAACTTCTGTTCATGCACAATGAGTGAACTTTGCAGTTCATCAATTGTGAGTGCATCAATGTCCTTAGATTCTTCGATCGAGACAACAACATAATTGAATTTCTCGGTTAAAGTCCTAAGAATCTTTTCCACAATGGTGACATTCCTCATCTGCTCTCCATTACTCCGCATTTTATTTGCTACACGCATGACACGAGCAAAATATTCAGTAATGATTTCACTTACATTCATCTCCAGAACTTCGAAATCTCTCCTCGGTGTTTGAAGAGCCGAGCGCTTGACCCTAGCATTCCCCTCGAATTTCTTCCTCATCGAATCCCATATCTGCTTCGAGGTGCATTTCTCCAGGATTTGCTCAAGAATTGTCCTGTCAATTGCTTTAGAATTTTATGTAAACAAAATTTGAGTTTTATGCTATAGGTTTAATATTGTTTTCAAAAATACTAGATTGAACAAATTTTTGAATGTTTTGAAAAATTCAAAACATCAAACCAAACGTACCATAAGTTCTTATACAAATGACTATCAAGAAATAAGATAACCTCATCATTTAAGTA
>CAIGRL010258151.1:0-11178 GCA_903798325.1 Fraxinus xanthoxyloides | reverse complement strand
TCTTGACATAATTCATTACAGAAAATACCTCTCTACCATAGCAGTAGCAAATGAAATAACTAATGCCTTAGGCTATAGGTCGTCGCAGCCCACATGAAAAAAAAGGGAAGAGACGAAATGCAGTTCAGGTTCTGAAGAGTGAAGACGAAGAAGAATTGGAAAAGAATCGAGAAATTTTAAGAATTTTAAGAATTTAGGAGAACTGAAAAGTGAAGACGGTAGGGTTTAGAAATTTTACTCTAGGTGAGGACAAAATGATAAATACCAAAAAATTAAAAAAATTTAATTAACAACGTTTAATAGTATCTTTTTGAATATACACATACTGATTAAAAAAAATCATTTTAAATGGTATCAGCTTTTATTTGCACGGCTAATAATTATTTTATTCTTTAATATCTCCAAAAATATAGCTTTTTTTTTTTATTAATATATATATATATTTCATGAACTTTATTACAGCACAAAAAGTAATATTAATCATGATAAATTATGCCGATATAAAAAGTGACTTGTGATTAAACATCACAACTACCAAATCTTCTTCCTCAATTTTCCTTCATCCTTGGGACGCAATTATTATGCATTCTACCATGTCCGAGTATCGGGTTAAAAACTCCTCTTATTTTTTTTTTTTTCCTTCATAAATTAATCAACGAGTTGTTGCTCTCCTTTCAATTTATACACCATCTCGATGAATTAATTAAAAGTGTTGATGTACTCAATAAGATTGATGATGTAGAGTTTTATTATGTTAAATCTACTGTCGAATTAGAGAAATAAGTGTATTTTTTAAAAACGCGTGCTTCCAACATATGTTTTTACAAAGCAACCTAAAAAGAAAAACCAAATGTACAAGACTTGTGCCAATAAGACCCTATTTTTGGTAGTTCGACAATAAGAATATTGCACCATTGGATTCTTGACATTTGTTGATAAAAAAAAGGGAGATTTTTTTTTTGTTTTTTTTTTAAATATGATAAACTAGTAGTACTTTTCATTCAAAAGTAACATCACTATTGACTTATCAATCAAGATAATTTGTAATTATTCAGTAATTTTCTCGCTTAACATTCGAAAGTAATTGTTTGGTCCGGATTAAAATTCGATTTTAATCTAAGTTAAAGTCAAACAATTAATTTTAACCACATTCTTCATGGGACACACAACTTTTCAACCACACATTTCAAAAACTTATATCACAATCTACTAAAAAATTAATTTTAATCTATACCAAACACCCTAAAATTAATTTTGACTTCTCGATTGATCTTCATATTCACATTAGAAATATACAANAGTACTTTTCATTCAAAAGTAACATCACTATTGACTTATCAATCAAGATAATTTGTAATTATTCAGTAATTTTCTCGCTTAACATTCGAAAGTAATTGTTTGGTCCGGATTAAAATTCGATTTTAATCTAAGTTAAAGTCAAACAATTAATTTTAACCACATTCTTCATGGGACACACAACTTTTCAACCACACATTTCAAAAACTTATATCACAATCTACTAAAAATTTAATTTTAATCTATACCAAACACCCTAAAATTAATTTTGACTTCTCGATTGATCTTCATATTCACATTAGAAATATACAATGCATATCTATTACTGATTGACGAAGTTACTCGACAAATGTTTTTTTATACAAGTTTTGATGGATTTTGACAAAAGTTGATGAAATGCGATCGAAAATTTGATAAAAGTGGTGGATTTTATAAAATTTGTGATTAAATTAACTGCTTATTTTAACCTAAATTTCTTTATTAACTTTTAAGTTATTCTAAACAAGCAAAAAGTACCAACATAGATTCTAATCCTTCTGCCTTTCGAATTATCCAAGAAAAAAGTTGAAAGAAATTCTCTTTTTCAATTTTTTGTCCACAAGATTCAATGAACGTTTCGTTGGCACTTGTCATTTATTCATTTGAACCAACACGATTGTGGCCAACAGTTCACAATTTTGGATCCAAATAAAGAATATATTTATACAATAATAACACACAAAAGCATCTTTCACGTGATGACAAGTCCATTGGTCATGGCATTTATGTCACCCTTCTCATCAGGGTATCTTTTTTCTTCTTTTTGTTCCACTATTTCTCCACCTGAGGAAATCGTATTTTTTCTCTTTGTTACAAGCCTGTTTGATGTAGATTTTTTTGAGAATTTTTTTTCGTAAAGATTGGTTTTTTTTTGGAGAATTTTTATATGAAAAATTATGAATTTATAGGTGAATGTATAATTAAAAATGAGTTTTAGAGAATTCGTATAAGATAATTCTTTTTGTACAAAATTGTGTACAAAATGATTGACAAAATAGTCACATGACGCTCCCCTATTGGTGGGGCGCCTGCGGCAGAAGGCGTTGGCCATGTGGCTATTTTGTCAACCATTTTGTTCTTGTAGCATGATCCATTCATTTAAAACATGGGGCGAGTTTTTTCATGGGCATTCTTGTCATTTCATGGAGTTTATATACTCTATTGGGTAGACATTATTGTTGGCAGAGTCTAGTTTTTTAGGCCTTTCAAGAATTCCTCTACTGTCCCCCTTTGTTACAACTTGGGATCATTATTTCTTTTGCTTTTAGATGTCTCCACTTCAATGTTTTAGAACTTGTTCAACAAGACTGCCTGCCCCAGTTTGAGATGTGATTATTTTCAATTCGACTTTGCAATAAGCTATTTTCTATCTTTTTTGGATAATTTTTAAAATTACTTCTGGGTTATGATAAGAATTTTTAAAGGGACTGAGTAGGAGTCGACTTTCTTTTAAAAGTTATCTCAAACACAAGGATGACAATAATAATTTTTTTTAAAGTTTGATCCGTGTAAAATTTTCATAAGAGGATGATAGTGAAAGTAAAACTCTAAACTTTATACCATTCCAATTTATCTCGTCTAAAAAATCTAAGCTACCATGAAGGATTCAATTTAATTATTTTAATTATGTATTGAATAATACGTCATTACCGCTACATGCATGTATTTTGCACTTGCATTTAGGGGGAAATAAGTAAGAAGAAGAAGAAAGATTATCTAGAAAATTACACTTTTGATAAAATGTTAGAGATTCTTCAAACCGACCATTCGTTATTTGCTAGTGTTTTAATCTACAAAGAGAAAAAGGTGATTAAGCTCGGATTTTTTTTTTTTACATACTTATTATTCATAAAATTGATTTATTCTCTTTTGCATTTGAAACATCATTTGACTCTATTGAGATGTGCAAAAATATACTCAATTCATATTCAATGGCCACTTTTAATCGATGCTACATTATTATGTCCGGGGATTGATTTTTCAAAATAATTTACATTAGCAAAATTATTTGTGCAATTTGGAAAGTTAATGCTGACCTCAAAAAACGAACTCAACAGATGCTAAGCCTACTAGTGCATCCGCAAGCCAAATCCAACACGTTGATATGGATCTACGGTCGAGATCGCTCTAAGGATTTAATGTGGGAGGGGGCTCAATGACACGAGACATTATCGTTCGGGTTTCCGACGGGATAAACAGAACAAGATTGAAAAATAATCAACAATCAACAAGAACTATGTAAAACAAAATTTACAGTAGAGGATATTGTATAGAGCAAAATATATTGCTCTTTGTATTTAAAGCTGCATTAGTTTTCAATTGTTACATGGTGGGGGTATTTATAATAGTACAAATGAAATAGTGACATTTGGATCCAATTACACGTGGCCTCATTTCCTCGGTCGACCCATCAATTCATAGCCATCACATTGATTTTTCTATCTACTCAAAGCATTAAGAACGTGTTTGATAGATATTAAAATTGAAAAATTAGACGTTATTGTTAACTTTTATTAGACGAGTGAGACCTAATGACTGTTATATTTTCAATTTTAATTGAATTTTAACCACGATCGAATATGCCCTAAATATTATTACATTGACAAGACAATATACAGTTACACTTTTCTCAGATGTCACATCAATAATTCGTAACATGATCTTCATCGTGAGCAGATCTGTGCACGTATGCCATCGCCAACTGAAGAGCCTCAAATCCATGAGTGCCTCGAAAGTACTAGGTCCTCGGATGATGCCAATAACCTCGCATAACACTTGAGCCTCGGTCAAGCCGTAGGCCTCGGAATAGCTTGGGCATCGGCCTCATAGTAAAATGACTTCCTTGTTTGTTTGGATCTGATCCCACAACTTGGTTACGATGCAACGTGACAGTTCCTAGTTATGAGTCATAACAATTAATATTTTTAAAATAATTACATCCCACAAATCGTTTGATTTTATAATTTACAATATTATAATAAAAATCCTGTAATTCAAAGACATAAATAAAAGTATTTAATTTTTTCAATTATATCTCAATTTAAAAATTCCATTGTATTCTATAATTAAAAAAAAAATAAAAAGACACAAGTTAGATTGGACCGACTCAACCAAAAATAGAGATAGCAACACAAGTTAGAAATGGCAACGAGACATGACGAGGCCAAGTGAGCATTTTCCATCCCTTGCTCCCTGACTGTTTCGAAGAGGCAGGGCAGGAATGCAAAGCGATTAAAATATTCCATTTTTCAGTCCAATTTCTTTGTAATCAATTAATTTTAAAATTGAAAAATAAAAATAAAAGGAGTACTGATTCTTTAGTGAAATAAGCATAAAACTCTGTAGGATAAACATAAAATTTGTAGTGGTTCACCAAAATGGTCTAAAAAAGAGAAGGGATTGTGGTATAGACAACGTTGGTGGGGCCACAAAAACGTGGCAATCGTCGGCTAGTGGAATCGGTTCGCCGCATATGAACGGTGGTGCTTTTTAGCATGCCCATTTTCTGGGTCCCACCACCTCAAGATTCCTTGTTGACATTGCCTTGCAGAGTTAATTAATTATAATGGAAGTGACTGAACTTTCACCACAATTACAATTGGATCGCTGAACTTTAATTTAGAACAATCAGGAGGGCCACTCATTTGGATTCCGTGAACAAGCCTACTGGAAGTTCCCCAACATGTTCATTAAAACTGACAAAATGTTAACTTATCCATCCGGTCAGCAGATTAATAACACTAGAATCATTGAAATTTCACCTTGGTCGCAATCGAGTCACTAAATTTTTACCCTATTTGCAATTTAGTCATTGAAATTTGACAGTCATATGATGTTGAAATTTAGTACTTATTTTATGTAATGTAAGCTCTATTGTTTATCTTCATGAAGCATGTTCAATTGTCATCGAATTGGAAGAATTCAGTGCAAGAGGTGATTATCTTTTTGAATGAAATGGCTACTAAGATGAAGAAAAAGTTTAGGGGAAGATGGAAAATTTTAACCAATTTTTGTTGATTGCTATTGTGCTTGATTTGAGGTATAATTTTGATTATGCTAAACATTATTTTGGTGATATTTCTAAGAATAATGAAGTTGATTGTAACATGAGAAAGAGTTTGAAAAATAAAAGGATGTCTATCTACTATTTATATGTGTTGAGAACCGGGCCAAATAATTAAGACGAGAAAAAGAACAGCATGAAAAATAAAGGATCACACAATAATACAAGATTGATGTGGAGAAGAGGAGAATTTCAATATACAAAGAAACTAAGAGCATGTTTGAGTCCCATTTTTTTTTTCTTTTGATGAAAAAGTATTTTGGAATAGTATTTTGATGAAAAATGTGTGGTTAAAAAATAAGGAATTTTTTTGAATTTGTGTGGAATAATATTTTATTTAAAAGTGTGTGGTTGAAAATAAAAGAGAGAAAAATGTATTTTGAAAATAATGAGGATTAAACAATGGCTAAATTTGTTTTACAAAATTTGATACTCTAAATCTAAATTTAAACAATTCTCTCAAATTCTAATGTATACAATAATGATCTTATTGTTAGACGAGTCTATGAAAACCCTACACATCGTGTAGTATATATAGGAGCTCAATCTTGGAGTTATGGAGTAGAGCACCAAAAGTGGAGGAATCACCAAGGAAACGGATTTTACCGTACCTCACACCTACGCCACTACATCCATTTGCACCGTCGGTGCCAAGGTCCCCCGTACCCATGCCCCCATCGAGCATACTCAACAACTATGAACAAAACTCAAACCTTGCGTACCAGCAAAACTTCATTGAATATGAATCACAACCTAACAATAAAATGTGAAGTAAGTTATGAAAGAAGTCAAGCACTTCTCGACGTGGATTCTTCAAGCGAGTTTTCTTCTGCAGAAGAAAGTCCAACTCTAACTGTCTTCTAGTCGTATTTTCAGGTTTAAGAGAAAACGAGCAGCCAAAGTTTTGGTAGAAACGAAAAATGATGTGGAGAGACACTTGTCAGTGGCTTTTGAAGATATAGAGGGCAATGCTTTTGATGTTCTTAATTGGTGGAGGGTTAATAGAAGTGTTATATATCAAACTACAAATCTATTAAAGTATGCTGTTCCTTCTGCAGTGTATATCGGTATTCTCCCTTGATTTCTTGTTCAGTTTCTCCATCAGAAGAGTTTTTTCAACTTTTTTTTGTTGAAATTTTAGTTTTATGAGTGAACAAATGCAGATTATATCATCAAACTTTTCTTCCTTTACATTTTTATTTGATGCTAACTTCTAACTCGTCATATCAGCTCGAGACGGTCAATTGCGTCCCCTCTACGTGAGGCTAAATCTTCATGGTTTTTGTATATAAATGATCTGTTTCGTTTTGAACAGTCAAAAATTAGAAATGTCAAAAATGGCAACTACGGACAACATGCACTCTACAAATTTGAAAATAGTCATTCAAAAAATTATATTATACTAATCTTTGAAAAACAAAGAGACTCATAAATCAAGAAATTGTGAATTTATTAATCTGATGCATGGAAATATTTCAAACTCAGTGCGAATAATTCCTGTGAAAAAAAGCTGGGACGTTACTTATAATCAAGAATATTTTTTAGCAATATCTAGCAATTGAACAAGAAGCTCCTTTGGCTTTGACATCATGACCATGTTATCGGATCCTTTGATAAATTTCACTTCATTGGGACGATTATGTTCGATCATCCAATGTTGGAAATACTTCTGTCGTACCTTGTCTTTATCTGTCATTATGAAAGTTCGACTTACTGATCCGTATTTATCACCAGATAACTTTAGCTCTTGCGAGAAATCTTGTGTCGTGTATGCATATAATGGTCTAACTAACGTTGTTGCCAATGTCCAATCCTGCAGTATATTGAAGGACCCCATGACTACAACCAAATTCATCTTGTTTTCATTTTTCAAATTATTTAGTCTTTAACTTACCTCGATTGGGCTGAGCTGATAAAGTTTTTCCGACATGTATTTTGATCCCAAGGTGTAACTTGTCGGAGGATTCTTAGGTCCATTATCGTATGCTATATGAGTATCCAAATAATCGCCTTCGCTCCTTGTCGTCTATCCAAAATTTTGAAAAGAAAATTTCAGCGTTGATCTGATAGTCATACTTCTGCAGTCTAAAATGAAGCTTAATAGAGCAATATATGAGGCATACCTCTTGGAAGAAAATAGAAAAATTGGTGTGTGGACCAGGCATTAAGGCTGCGACGAAAACCGCAACAGAAATTTTTTCCGAAAACCTCTCCATGGCATGAGAAATAGCCAATCCGCCATAGCTGTGACCGACGAGGATCACCTTCTCGTGTCGGGGTAAAGAAGCCATGAATTCCGTCAGAGGCCTGAAATAATCAGATACAAACGGAACATCCTGCACTTGCTTTGGGTTGATTCCTGAGGCGGCCAAATCAAGAGCCGTGACATTATGACCTGATGATTTTAGTAATGACACTAATTTGTACCAGCACCAGGCTCCATGGCCTGCTGTATGAACCAGCACAAAATGGGATTCTGATCTTGCAAGATTCACAGAGAATACAAGGAAAATTAGAAGAAAACTAAAGAGCAAATACACGTTTCTATTCTCCATGCCTTATTTTTTTTTTTCTTTCAATTTTTGGCCGAGGCATAGAATCATGAATTCATATATAATCAGTACCCGTAAGAAGGGTAGAGTCACACTCAGTCTTAAAAGGCAACTACTTGTAAAATAAACTAGTCATATCTTCCTTTTTAAATGGGTAAGTAGTCTTATCTTGACTATGAATATAATACTTTGAAGTTTGAAGCTTATTTTGTTTTTCATTCTCCTCTAATGAATGCCATCGAATTCGAGCTCCTATCGTTGTGAAACGATGTTCATATGCTTATAATACATTTCCTTTTGCACATTCTCGTTATCGTGACATATGAGTGGATTCATGTCCTATTGATTCTGATGGGTATTTTACTCAAATCAAAGCCCAAGTGAAATATGTGCATTCAGACTCAGCCATTGATCAAATCCAGCCCAAGAAAGTTCCAACGAAAGACAAATCCAGGTGATGGTCAATAGACCAATAAAATCACGCTAAGTGGACATGCTAAGTAAAAACGTATTTTCACTTCCAAAAACGGGTTTTAGAACCACAATTCACAGATTCAAATTGTTGCAACTAAGGCAGTCGAATTATATTCAAAAGTGCAATTTGCACACACTTGATATTTTAATCGTACTCCATTATACCTTGGAAAGAAAATTTGATAGATTGTTTCTGATTTTTCAATGTAATCCAGTATCAGAATTCCATGAAGCATTAGAACCAGAATTATCAATAAGGGTGCTAAATGTTTGTGCTAATTAATGGAAGGCCAGGCTAGATTTTTACTTACCCTTGAATAAATCGATAATTGGAACCGAGGACTTTCCTCTTTTTGTTTAATTTTGGGAGTCCATTAAAGAAGAAGATCATGATTTTATTATCATTCACAGAACATAAGCTTACAAAAGAAAGCCAACGCTTTAACTACCAAAGCACATACACGTATATATTCATATAAACAGAAGTAACTTCCTTTATAGTCTAAATCCTGAAATGAGATATTTGAATGTTTTCGACATCAAGTTTCTCATAGTTACTGCGTGCCCTTTTGGCCAAAAACTCTCCCCAGTTATAAGGCTTGTACTTGGCAAGGTTTTGCTTGTTTATCAGCTCCTCCAGGGGTTTCACCCAAGTGGAACTTGTGGGATTAAGGAAGAACGGAATTGAGAATCTTTCCTTCTCAGAATTGACCATAACTCTATGTTCCACACTTTCGTACTTATCATTGCTCCAAACCTGTATAAATATTCACGTAACAAGTGATACTAGGCAACCATAAAAAGATATCTCATTCAACAAGGGAAAAGTTCAGACGGGATTAAGTGAAATATTTACTGAAGCAGAAATCAAATTTGTACCTGGATTATGTCACCAACGTTGATGATATAAGCATTAGGAGTAGGTTTGACAAGAATCCACTCTCCATCAGTTTTCCTCTTCACTTCAAGTCCTCCAACATCATCTTGAGCAAGGATGGTCAAAACAATGGGGTCCTTGTGTCTACCAACACCGAGCACTAAATGAGGAGCAGGGCATGGCGGATAGCGATTGAGCCTCAAAAAGCTTGCATGGTCCTTAACGAAGTCATTCAATCGAGTTTTTGGCAAGCCTAAGCTCAAGGAAATGAGTTCGAGTAACTTGTAAGCTAGTTTTACCACTTCTTCAGCATACTCTTCACAGGCCTCCCTGAAGAAAGCAGTTCATTTAAACACATAAATTATGTTGCCTTTCCATGGCTGTATGTCTGCATTTTTAAGCTGGGAAGTTTAT
Source organism: Fraxinus xanthoxyloides (assembly GCA_903798325.1). NCBI lineage: Eukaryota > Viridiplantae > Streptophyta > Magnoliopsida > Lamiales > Oleaceae > Fraxinus > Fraxinus xanthoxyloides. The sequence continues at coordinate 1,463 of CAIGRL010258151.1, read as the reverse complement.
GGTCTTCAATGATCAAGCAATGTAATTTTGTTCTAAAATTGTATCATAGAAAGGAATAGATGTAGTTGGAAATGAAATTTCCTATTCTGATTCAATCTAAACTAAACTTACTTTAATTCTGGGAGATTTTCAGGCCACTGATTCATCAACTGGTTTAGCTCCTTGTCATCAGATTGGTGAGAAGCCGGAACAATAGTTGGTTTCTTTACTGTTAGATCAAACACTTCTTTCCAGTCCCTGACGTTTTTAGTATGCTCAGTATCATAATATCCCAGAGGGTTGACTTCATCTCTACCAACTTTCTTCTTCTCCTCTTTTGACAAAGCAAAGAATTTCCTTGCTGCTAATTCAATCTTTTCACGAAACTTTAACGGCACCCCATGGTTGATCACCTGGAAAAATCCCCAGTTCTCGCAAGCATCACCTATCTCAGCTACTAAACTTGAAAAGTCAGCATCAGTATCAGAGGAACTTAAAGGAGAAAGATCTATTACTGGGATGTCTTCGGCTTCCGCGATGTCGAGTTTAGGCTGGTGTTCAAGGGCTTGGATGAATGCAGGATCCACTTCTCCCATGGCTGAGTTTTTAGTTGATAGTACCTCTTTTAAGATCACTTCTAAAAATTGTTGCACTTAATCATATATATTAGTGGTAATACTTTGTCAATTATTGATATTATACATTGAACTTGGACACAATATGTTATTTTCGAACCCATCCCAAGTGATGTGTCAGCTTGCCTTTTGTAACTTTACCAACCTTAGATCACCTAACCCGCGTTGTTTATTTTAGGTAATGTTTATTGCGTATAATCCAGTGTTGGGAAATCAACAAACCACGGATTGATATGCTAAAGTTATATGACACAATAATAAAATATTTGATCAAGTAAAAGAATAAAGAAGACAAGAATATGACACATGAATTATGATATTTTATTGACTCAAAAATAATGGAGAGGAGAGAAAATTACAATGATGTTGAAATCTAGTAATCATATATTTCACACATATTAAATTGTATAAAAGAACCTATATTTATAGAGAAGGTGTAGGGCAACATCCAAAACCCTAATAGATGAGTTGTAATTGAAGTAGAATATCAAAAATGTGTTAAAACACGAAAAGGCTTGGGTCGGACAACACCGTCGCTCGAGCGACAGGCGGGCAACCAAGTCTCAGGAGAAAATCTACAGGTGTTGCTCGAGCGGCCAGCTAGCGAACATACGATGACTTTTCTTCCCAGTCCATAATTTCAACATCTTCAAGTCCAATACAAATCCAAATCACAATAGCATTTCAAACATGAATTCTTCTCGACGTGCATTTCAATTAACTTTAAATAACTTCAACTAAGGAATTCGAGTCATAGCCAAATTCCAACATCCAGCGTACTAAACGGGGGCGGAGGGAGGAGTGGGCTATAGCCTAGCCCTACCCCTCCCCAGTAGCAATTTTTATTTT
>CAIGRL010258131.1:0-10033 GCA_903798325.1 Fraxinus xanthoxyloides | reverse complement strand
GAGGGATGTTCAGTACCGATTCTTGTAGTACTATTTGGGGAGTCAATTTTCACTATCAAATTTTAATAGTTCGTGACATGCAAGCAAGCGGATGTAATTGCTCAGTGGATGGTGAAGGACCTGCATTGGCTCCTCTGCATGATAATTACATGTTAATGTTAACAATCTCCAAGCCGAAAGATTAGGATAAAATGCAGGTGACGACTTCCAACCTATTCCTTCTCAATTGGTGCATAAGGAGACACTCTTCCCATTTCTTGTGGTTTTAGTGCATGTTTGGCTAAACTTAAAANTTCGAACCAAAATATGTTATTGCTATGGGAGTGTGTCCAATTACAGGAGGGATGTTCAGTACCGATTCTTGTAGTACTATTTGGGGAGTCAATTTTCACTATCAAATTTTAATAGTTCGTGACATGCAAGCAAGCGGATGTAATTGCTCAGTGGATGGTGAAGGACCTGCATTGGCTCCTCTGCATGATAATTACATGTTAATGTTAACAATCTCCAAGCCGAAAGATTAGGATAAAATGCAGGTGACGACTTCCAACCTATTCCTTCTCAATTGGTGCATAAGGAGACACTCTTCCCATTTCTTGTGGTTTTAGTGCATGTTTGGCTAAACTTAAAAATTTCACTTGAAAGTAAATAAGTTTGTTTTCCTTGTATGAATGCTCTTCCTCAGTTTTTAGGACATGATGGCAGCAGATGACTTTGGGAGTCCATCAGATTCAGGTTTGTTATGCCTCTTCTAGAGAGTCTTCAGGTCATCTCCACTTGGCAGCCAGCTAGCAAGAAAAATAAGCCCACACGCCCATCATCCTATAACCACACGTACGATAATCGAGGTGACACTTCATTTTCACCGAGGTGCCATGCCTAGGCTGACCTCCATGGCCTAGACGAGGTGGCTGCTGCAATAGGAAGAAAGCCATAGATAGCAAGCCTTTTCTTCATTGAAAGGCATCTCCCAAGAGATCTTTTGCACAAAGATCTGTAAAAGATAAAAAAAAAATTCTTATAATTGATTGATGTGACGTCTATGCAGCACATGCCTAAAAGTCAAATCATTAGTTTACTTTTCAGAAAGCATTAAATATCCGTCAGCATATGAATGATGGATTGACACCTGATGAAGCCACGTGTCTTTAGATCCAACGGTCAGTATCATACCCCTTCCACTTGGTGTCATTTTAAGGGTAATGCAACTTTACAATTACATGTAAACTTGTTTTCTCTGTCGTTAATATATTCCCGACATACATACACTTTTGGTGGCTCATGTCCCACACTCAATACATTCATTTTGCCAACTGACTTGACCATTAGAGTGTTCGCGACTGCCTCTCCCACTACCGAAAAAGTTCATCGGTGAGTACGATTCGTCTATGTGTGTAGAAAGGAGGCTTACGTAAATGCAGATATAGCTAGGATCTAGGATCTATTGGCCACGTCGGAGGTGTAAAAACCGAGATCAACAAGGATCGTCATCAAATGATGTATAATCTAGCAAATTGGTTCGAGGAGCTTTAAAGCCCCCAGGATCTGTTTTTCTCGCGAGCAGGAGGGGAGAGACCGAGATATTTTCTGTAGTGTATAAAACGAAAGAAAAATTTTAACATTCAATCTTTTCCATCTAAAGATTGATCAGGTTAGCTGGCCGCAGGGTGTGTTACCGGAAGCATTTTAGGTTGGATTTTCTTCTACGTATTGCACCATCACATTTGTCTTCTATTTAATCAGCTAAATCTTCAAACTTCTGGAACTTTGTGTTCCTTTTTTAATAGCAAATCTTAGAGAGGAGTTCGGGTTGTGTATTCTACTTACAAGTATAATTTTCTGATGCCGGAATCTGTCTACAGCAGTAAGGTTGGGAATGAATGTTGCAAATATTCCCTTGCGCAAACAGAGTGAATTATATATGGAAAAAGCAAAATGAAAAAGTTCAGGGAAATTGTAACATATTTTTAATAACTCTCATTATGAACTAATTCACAATTGAAATTTTGTGCTGATTGATACCAACCAACTTATTAAATAATTATGCTATGTACAATACATTATAAAGTTTTCTGACCACTAACAACTTTGGTACAAGGACTACCTGAATATTATTGAGATTGAAATGATGGCACTTAAATCTTCAGCATAACTTAATACAAAAACCTTTGCGATATCATTACCATAACCAGGTGGCTACTAAGTTACATTAAATCGCGAAGAAACCAAGAAAAGTTTAGCACAGAGAACATGAGCAGCAGTTGCAATCCAGGGTGGGGTGTCAACTTCTCCCGCGAGGGCCGACTGCTAAACAAATGTATTGGGGGCAGATACTTCATGAAGTGCCGAAACAAGAATTCTAGAATAGCAAACAGCCGATTTAGATATTTCGACCAAGAAAATGCCAAAGATGATTCATTCCCCAGATACATTCCCCAGATACGACCATATGATTAAAGAGCATGATTTTACTTAGTAGCTTTGGTTTTGGCTCAATGGATCATAATCATAAGCATCACCAGCCTTGATGAAACGTCCCTTCTCGCGTCTTCTTGTATCTGCTCTTGCCTTACGTGATGCATATCTAACTCTCTTCTCGAATCTGATAAATCAACAAATAGAGTTTAGGAGGGAAAAGAACCGTGCGTGATTTAACAATGACAATTCAGTGCCAGAATTGAAACAAAACACGGTTTAAGTTTGGTGACTAACAGTGTTTTTAAACCCTACCACCAATCTTGGAAGATTTGAATGTTGCCAGTTCGACGTAGAAATTAAACACAGTTCAACTTAACAAGCTAAAACCAAGAGGAGAAGTATTATAGAAACCTACTTTCTTGCCGCCTTCTTCTCTTTGTACCGCATTACAGCATCACTCCGGCTAGAAGAAGGCGTCGAACATTCAGGAGCTGGAGGATGCCATGGTGGCTCTCCCATGAGAAGCACTGAAGAAGTTGCTCTACAATCTTGATAATCTTGAGTATTATGCTCCCTGTTACTGCCTGGAATTGAAAAGTCTGAGTGTGTTTGACTCACAAAATGAAAGCTTGGCTCCATCTTACAACTTTTTACGGAATCCACAGATGCTGCAGTGCTGCATGCTGGTTGCTCCACATTCACCCCTCCAACGGACGCCCCCTGAGGAGATATTAAGAAACTAAATTCATTATCCATTCAATATGACTGCCAAAATGTTCATAAACTATGCCCAATCATGCTTCCAAAGATCATAGAATTATAATAAACTCACAGGGTATTAGCAAAGAACTTGTTCATTATAATGAATTAATATTAATCATGTGCCACCTGCCATGCCAAGACAAAAACATGAAGGATGAGAAGATTTATCGTATGTACCACTCATAGTCTTTCTGGAAGATGTATCCTTAAGCCAAATAAGAAATAATATTAATATATTCGACACAGCTAGAATTGAATGCTGCAGAAATCTCACTTGAATGAAACAAATAACTCTCACTCCAATTAAGCATCCATAAGACATATATCCCCATATCACCAAGACTTATTAAGACTTAAAAGAGTTTCCCAAATAGAGTAATTCATAAAACCGAAATATAGTTGTAACTGATATGACTATTGGTCTACATACTGCTTTGGACGCCTGCATGGCATTTGGCAGTGGTGTCAGATTGCCAGTCCTCGGTCATCTAGGGTATATGAAATTCCATTTTCCAACATTCATTCAACGCTCCAGTTGAATCTGGTCTATCCATAAAAGTTATTCTAATTTCTCAACCTCACGTTCTTATTAGTTGATATTTGAACATGTACATTAAGGAACAGAATCGGCAAAAAAAGACCGAACCCTACTACTGTCATACTTTCCTTTTAACATGATACGTTCCTTTCTGTCTAGCTTTTACTTCAGCCAGTCACACACACACTATACTCGCGCGCACACAAACGTTGAACAGACATTTTAACACATTCTACCATGATTACTAATCTTACCATTCCATGTCAACGTCAAGAAATGATCGTGAGCATAATATCTTGACAATTGAAGAAAAAATACTCAAGCCTTGATAACTGTTCAGTCATATAAAAAATAAAAGACAAATGCAGGGGGCAACCCAGATTCTAGAAGTTACACAACTGAAAGACAACAGTTAAATATTTAAACATTTAACAGGAAGAACTATCCTAAGACTTCAAGGAACTAATAAGAAATTAGGCTTGAGTTGACAGGATGCCCTTGTACTGAAGCTAAGCAAGCAGTACAGTACAGTACACAATTTGATGCCACTAAATTTTTTTATCAAAGCAGGTTTTTGCTTGCTCAAACATGTTTTTAGAGTTTAATGGTATAAAAGTCTACTCATTTGAAGTTGTCCATGTGCCACCCACGACAACCCAAAGCTCGCCATTCACTCCTTCCGCCATTGCACAAGTTTGATTTCAACCAAACTGAATTCAACTAATTTTCTCCTTTGGAGATTGCAGGCTTTTCCATAGATAAGAAGCCTAGAAAATCTGCATCTTATCTCAGGGAAAAGCCCATAGAAGACTGCAAAATTGGTTTTGCTTCTGAGGGAGAAGGTTGATAATTCTCAGTATGTGAACTGGGTGAACATCGATAGCCTCTCATGTCATGGCTCCTTGGTAGTTTGTCTGAAGAAATGCTTAGCATGTTGATTGGGGCAAATAAAGCTCTGAAGGTTTGGAAGGCTCTGGATTGAGACAATCAGTGATGAGAGATCAGTTATTGTCATTGGGGAAAGAATCTCCAACTCCTTCAGTAGCTTTAGACCGTTATGTGACAACCTTGCTGCCATCATCAAGTCCACCATATCGATAAAAAAAATTAAAAAATTCAATTGGCATGCAGCCTTTGGCCGTATCTTAAATTTAGAAAAACCATGCTGACAATGCTGCCATACCCAACATTCAGTAAGTTCTTCCTTAGCCCAGCAAAGTCATGAGCAAATGCTTTCCACAGATAAGGAGGAGACAAAGCAAACATCAGCTCTTGACATGCTCAGAACATCTAGGAACAGAAAGAGATAGGTGAAAATGGACAAGGAGGTGGCAGAATTCCAGAGGATGTGGTTTTTATCTGTCTGGACTCTTTAATAATATACTACAAATTAAACCTCAGAGGCAGAAAAAATAGTCAAACATGGAAAAAAGGGATAGCAACCACATGCCTTGGGACTCGATGAATCCAAATGAAATCAATGCACAACAATTCTATGCAGATTCAGAAGCCACCAGACAGACGGCCAATGATCCAAAGTTAATCCCACCTAAGGCTTACAAATTAGGTTGTTTACGTTGGAAATTGATACACACACAGGATGCACAAATAACAACACTTCAAGGCACACTGGCATCAAAAGATGTGGTCCAAATACGAAGAAATTTTTCATTTAAGTCAATTTTGTGCTGCTGATTGCATTTTTTAGTTCAATTCAACTTGTTTTGTCACTCAGTATCAAACCCAGAATACTCCGGCAAGAGGGTGTAGACGTGTACAGCTTTATACGGTTGAAGAAAGGATTCATTAAGGACTTACTGCAATCAAATGGCATAGCACCTACAGGAATATAGCATCAAAGGTTTGGGCACCAACATTTTAAAACTTAAATGTCCCAGTACTCAACCTTTTGGAAACTTGTGCAGTGTCACATGGGTGTGGGTCTACATGGATGATATCAAGGAGAGCATTGGCAAGAATTAGAAAGTTTAGTTTTTGTAGAAGTGGTATTGTAACTTGAGCTGCCTTTCCAACAGTTACATAAGGAGCTAGGACTTGTGCCGCCAGGGAGTTGGTTGCAGTCGTGTCATATGATAAATGAGTTAAATAGTAAGAAATTACAAAATTCATACTCTCAACTTTAAAATTGATCCCAAGTCAGACCTAGGCGTGCATTACATTGTGCAGGGCATATTATGAAAATGAAATAAAGTCCATTTCCATAACAACAAATACAGAAGGTTTATAATGTCTCTTTGATCTCCATCCTGGAAACATCACATTCTCATGTTTTTATATATTAAATTATTGGAACTTTCACATATGAGTAATAAAAATCTCCAACTATATTCATTCTTTGATTCTAAATTCTAATAGATCTAAAAACGTCAATTTTCTTATCCTGTAACAGTATCTCTTTACTATTCAAGAAGAATAATTATAGCATTCCCTTCTTTTATTTGTCTCTTTTGAGTTTGCTCTATCAGAAAACAATTAAACTATTGTCCCTTAGGTTTTCCATTCAATTTTCTAGAATGATCCCTCTTCATGGAGATAGTTATGGTAACATTTATTAAAGTCACGCATCAAAACTTTCAGCCACTTAAATTTAATCAGGGAAACAACAAGAATTTACAAATTTGAATATTAGAGAAGAAAATTTGGAACACACAAAAGCAGTAACCGAGAAGAACAAAATGGAATGGAAGGAGGATGATGATGGTGGTGATGACGACAATGTTTTTGATGATGCTAATATTGGCTGGAACTAATGTTAATATCTCAATATTAGCACATTGTTATTCAGATATCTCATGCACGTCTCACACATCTCCTAACATATAACTAGAATGGTGAAAGCACATATCTACCACAACTAAAAATCTCATTCATATTTGTGAATGAACTACATGCAAAATCACAGTAGCAGAGAGATAGGATAAAGCACTCCCATTTGAAGGAATTACCTCAGCAGCAGAAGCACTGTGACAGTTGGAACAAGACAGATCTTTTGTTGCAAATAGTGCATCAATCCCATCATTATCAAAATGCTTTCTTGTGTTATTAACATCTGCACCAAAATACTCTTCATAGTTCTCAATATTTAAGTCTCCTTCGTCCATATTGAAATCATCATAAAAACCATCATCGTCACATAAAGCAGATCCCATTGTTCCACAGAAGAAAGCCTGCATATTAGCGAGACTCTTAGTGCTTCTCATGAAAAAGAGTAGAAGATAAATAATTGATTCTTTGAAGAGAATTATACTAGCATTCCTATCAGTAAGTCATGCTCCTACTTATATATGTCCCAATCCTTTAGCATTTTAAAATGAAAGCCAGAAATGACCGATCGATGGGATGTAGTATCATTATTCTACATGATTTGAACAAAATCAAAAAAGCATACATCAAGATTGCAGCAGTGGGTAGAGTAAGTCACATTCAAGTTGTTTTGCCTAGTATCCCAATTTATTAAATGCTGATTCTCGCTGTTGGATGAGGTGACTGCTTATATAGAGAAAAATAACAATAGTCCTTTAGGGGAAGGTGGAGCAGAAGGTCAAAAAGAGTATTTGATAGATAAAGATTTTTAGTTTCCAGGAGTATAGGAGGTATTGGGAAAGTGAAAAATCAGTAATTTGGCATGAAAATAAATTTGGAGATTTCTTTTCAACAATTCTCTTTATGGAGACGGGTTGTAAAATGGGAATGGATCTAAATGGTTGGGATTCTAATATGATCTTGACAAGCTCTTTTAAGAAGAAGTTTTTATCTAAGGTTTTTATCTTCCATTTGTTTCAGTAAACTGGATGCGAGGATGGGAGACAAATCAAGTTTTGGGAAGATGTCTGTAGGATCATTGCTTCTTGGCATCATAAGTATTGACATCAAAAAATATAGTCATTAACTTCGTTCATTATTGGAAAGTAAATATATTGCTTGAAGTTTTCAATTTCATCGAGACTAAAGGGATCCTCAGAATCTGAGATCATATTTATCTTCTTTGTTATCCTTCCGTGACAACATTTCTCTAAAGCCTCATTTTGACATAAGATTAAGGAAGATAGGAATAATTTGGGGTATTTTCTTGCAAATCCTTCTAAGGTCTTATTGCCGAGTAATTGGATTACTATAGGCCAGTTACATGTGTGGGTAGTTTCACATGATCTATCGTTAAAAGACAGGTATGACTAGATCACAAAGAGCTCTGATAAAAATTGGCAAATAGCACTAGACTCTATTTAATAATATAGCGAAGGTTTTGTTCATTATAGTGTCCAATACTGCATAGAAAACATCCTACCTTGTGCATAAAAGAATTAGGAGATCCAGTCACTTGTTCTGCATTGTTCACCTTGGGATTAAGCGAAGGCATTGTAGATTCCATCGAAACAGTTGCTATATCCACATCCTCATTACGTAAGCGATTCTTGCCGACTGCAATAGATGAATCTTGAATGTTATTATCTCCTTCGGCACTTTGGCAATCCTTTCCAGTGATGCTCAGGGACCCCGTTTCCTGCTCACAAGCAGAATCACTGAATGTAGGGAGATTTAGGAGAAACGACCATATCACGGAAAGTTCTGCTGCTGAAGGGCAGCCCGAGTAACAGTTAACTTCTTGTCTTTTATGTGCATGTGAACCACAATGAGCTATCCAATCACAACTCTGACAAAGGGATACCCTCTCCTCGATACATCGGACAAAGACAGGGTGCGAATTACATCTTTCGCACACGAGTGTCCTTGAGTGACGATGTGAAAGGGCATTTGCAGAATGGACATTACGGTCACATGATAAACATAAACTAGCTGCATCAGATTTGCAATACACAATCGATCTATCCTTGCCGCAGAAATCACATAAATATCCCATAATTCAACTGATTCTCCTTCTCAATCAGACTATTCCTTCAAGAACTTTCAACCAAATAATTGATTCAAACTGATAAAGCAAATTACATAGGATCCCGTGGAGTTTGTTTCAGGATACGAAATATTGGATTCAAAGAACATTCCAGCAACTGTCTCGTGCTGCACTTACGGGTATAAACGAAAATCATCAAAATGAAATGGGATGCTATAATCACCATAAAAAAGACCATGTACATCACAATTTTAAATGTGCTCGCATTACACTTTCTCTAGCCAAATACAGTGATTTAATACTTCAAAACAAATAGATTATGAAAGAAATTAATCTTCTAACTTGACAGGACCAAATTCAACCAACTATAAATGCCTCTATTTTTCTGTACAGATCAAAATAATGAAAAAGTCAATAATGAAAGTTTAAATCGGAATAAAAAAGGGAAGTGCTATTTGTAGTACAGCCCCCCTCACAGAAGGGGGGCCACAACCAACAAACTATGAGCTCAATTTTCCAAAGATTCACACAATTTCTTTAAACCCACAAGAGATCATTACACAAACAAAAAAAATCATATTTCCAAGAACAAATGATTCTATAAAATTTAGCAGTGAAGGAAGCCAAAATACAGAGTATCATACCATACCTGGAAAGCAAAAGTACAGAGGGTTTCTACAGATTTCATGCACGCATAAATCCCGAAAATCGAAGAGAAAATGGGACTTTCCAGAAGAGATTCTGTGCGTACAAAATGCCACGTTTGGTTGAATTTCACGAGTTCAGATAAGCATATAATAAATTAACATTAAAAGCAACAAAAAGTGCAAGAGAGAGAAAGAGAAAATGGAGGTGTTAGGTGGGACCCTGTCCTTTTCATGAAAAGGCCAACTTCGGCCCTTATTTTTTCCATTTTTCCCACGTCAGTGCATGTGTTGTCTTAGCACAAAAAAATTTAGGAAATATTAAAATAGGTCCCTAAACTTTGCAAATTATATCAATTAGTTTCCCCATTTTAACTATAGCAATCAAAACAACTCGTATGTATTAAGCTCATTCAAAATTGAGTAGTGATGGCAAAACGTCTAGCCTCCAACCCATCCCAAATCTTATTTTAATTTAGAATAATGTTAGTAATAGTGAAAACTATTGATATTCATCATAGTGGCATTCACATGACAATTTATTATTTAATGCATGAGACAATAAAAAACTACAACGTTAATGTATCAAAAAAAAATTATCATATATATGTCACGTAGGGTGACTATCGATAGTTTTCACTATGAGTAGTATTACTCTTTAATTTAGTCCTTGTTTGACAATTATTATTTGTGTAAATGGAGTTTTAAATAGCAATTTTTTGAAAAAAAATGTGTGGTTAAAATATAAAAAAAAATTTGAATTTATGTGCAAAATATTTTATGAAAATATGTGATTAAAAA
>CAIGRL010258109.1:0-13225 GCA_903798325.1 Fraxinus xanthoxyloides | reverse complement strand
ATAACGTGGAAAAATCTTTAAAAACTGTCGATTTCACTTTTTATAGGACAGAACAGAAAATACTGTCTGTGTAAATGTAAAGATGAGCAACAAAACAGCAGCAAAAAAGGAAACAAAAGCCCAAGGGGTATTGAAGTAGTTACGCCTTAAGTTCGCCATCCATCTGTTCCGGCGATGACCACAATGTCTATTCACTTCTTCAAATACTTGTTCGTAGCAGAAATCAGAAGATATCGGGATATTTCTACCTATTCGGTTGAACATGTGGTAAACCATTCCATCATCACCTAGAAACTTGGTAATGATTCCAACACGGCGTAATGCTTCCACATCCTTTGAGGAATTAATGAGACAATGCATAAAGAATGCATAGTCTGTGATACATTTCGGATGATCATCAGGAAAGCAGTGTTCGTATGCTATCAAATTTCTGAAGAGTGTCTCAGACTCATCCGAAACATGCAAACCTGGGATTTTCATAACCCCTTTGATGAATTTAATATCTAAACCATTACTTCTCAAATCCTTTTCAAACTTGATTCCAGCCTCTCGCAGCTCATTGGTAGAATTTACAGTAAGAATTTTATCTTCTTCAGTTTTACCAGGTCTAAATGACACCATCTTGGCGAATGATGAACACCAAATCTTGTATACTAGGCCTAGAAGGTGGTCTACATTCTTGATTGGTAATTTTAAGGTGACTTCTGAAACTTCAGGCCATGGGGAAATATCATCAATAAAAAGATGGATTAGATAGTTGATATTATCGTCTGGATTTCCAGTTCTCGTCATGCTGAACAATTGATCAAGAATAAACAAAGGAATTTGATTTTCAACCAAAAATAAATCATGACGCAACCGGCTGAGAATCTGTTTGTATTGAAAAATAGTATCGTCTTTGTCCCTGAATTCTTCGATTCCATGTTTACGAAGTAACTCAATGATGAAGAATCCATCAAGAATCAGCATTTCCACAAACTCATCTTGGTTAAAGTCGACAAGTTCGGCATAGCACTTGCGCGCTTTTTCTTCCAACGATCTTATTGCCATAACATACCTGTCAACACTGGATTCATTTTTTCGTTGAAGCAAAAGATTTAGATACCTGAATTTTTGCTGCTCCATCTTGCATACTTGCTCTTTACCATGGTGAAGAGGACCTATTGCAAGTACTTTTGGATCATAAAGATTCTCATTCATTCTGCGTAAATCGTCATCGACTCTAAAGATTGAAGGCTTCGAGGGTGTAGAATGCAAGTCAAGAAGTATATTGTCAATTCGAACAGCAACATGATCTCTTGTTTCAGACATCTTTATCTTCTAGTCCACTGTTCCTCCCTATTTTTAACCAAAATCTGCACTCAAGATTACGATTATTCAAATGTATCAACAAATATGATATTAAAGAAGATAATTCTTGCTTAAACCGAAAACATATAGCCATGGTTCCTTCGGATCTTTGGCGTACGTTTGGTAACGAGTATTAGACAAGATAATTAATAGACAAAAAAAAACTTTTGCCACTAAAACATAGCATAAAGGAAGGTTTGCCATCACTCAAATCAAACAAGGACAATTTTTTCTGTAAATTTAAATGTAATTACACACAATAGAATTTCTGCACGTCAGAGAGGAATACCGACTTACTCAGCTAGGAGGAGAGTTACTTACCTGGAAGGTGCAAATTAATGAAAGGTATTAAGATTTATGAGACGGATATAAAGAAAAAACCAGGAAGGTGCTCATGAAGAAAGATATGCCTTGTCGAGAAAAAGTAAAAGAAAAACGAAAAAAGGGTTGAGAAATTTCCACAAAGGTAGCTTCCAGGAAATTACAGCTCTAGACCACAGGACAGATGATCAGTAATCATTGACTGACTTTGCAACTGGGTTATAACTTTCTCAAGACTTGAAGTTCCTTAGTAGTTTCGTTGCTACCAAGCCTACCATTACAACTTTTTCGTACATTCCACTATCATTGCGCGAACTGTACACCGGCGTTTAATCACGAAGTTTCTTGGTAGTTTCACCCAGTATTATCGCGCGTTATGTACAACCACTATTATTCATACATTTGCGAAGTCCATTAGTATCAAGCTTTTTTTTATATACAAAACATTGAATCTCAAAGTCATTAGCCTTGTGAATACAAATTTATTAATGTTCTATAAAGTCATTCAAAGAGATAACTGGACAATTTCATAAGAGAAAAGGAAACTGAAACACCCCCTAGAGATAATCATTTCAATTAGAAAACCATGAATTCTCGTTCAATAATTTTGAAACTCATGTTGCTTGGGGAAATGCTAAAGCCATCAATGATGAATCCTTCTTTATTACCTGNTTATTCATACATTTGCGAAGTCCATTAGTATCAAGCTTTTTTTTATATACAAAACATTGAATCTCAAAGTCATTAGCCTTGTGAATACAAATTTATTAATGTTCTATAAAGTCATTCAAAGAGATAACTGGACAATTTCATAAGAGAAAAGGAAACTGAAACACCCCCTAGAGATAATCATTTCAATTAGAAAACCATGAATTCTCGTTCAATAATTTTGAAACTCATGTTGCTTGGGGAAATGCTAAAGCCATCAATGATGAATCCTTCTTTATTACCTGCAATAAAAGTTACAACCCTCCCAAGCCATTTCTGAACTTAGGCGAAATTGAAGTTATTGACATAACAATCAATGGACAGATGAGAATCGCTGCTTCTGTGGCCAGTTATTGCTATGGAAAATCCGGTTCCCAGATAAATGTCAGCACCTCAAAGCTCGCCTTGTCCAAATTCCATTTTTCAAGAACACGAAACAAGTTCACTGTTGTTGGGTGCGACACTTATGCAGTTGTCGATGGTTCTGAGGAATGGAAGCAACAGAGTGCTGGGTGCGCATCATGGTGTCATCGAATCGACAGCGTGGTTGATGGAACCTGCGCTGGCCTTGGCTGCTGCCAGACTTCAATTCCTGAGGGAGTTAAGGACTTTTTGATCGACATTCGGAGTTTTCAGAATCATTCGAGGGTGAAAACTTTCAATCCATGTGGTTATGCTTTTGTAGTTGAAGCAGAGGCGTTCAACTTCTCATCTTTGGATCTCCAAGATTTTCAGGGCAGAAAGACTGTCCCTGTTGTGCTAGACTGGTCTATAGGGAACGTGACATGCCTAGTAGCTCTAGAAGACCTCTCAAGCTATGCTTGTCGAGCTATGCATAGTGAATGCATTGATTTAACCAACGGACTTGGTTATCGTTGCAATTGTTTAACGGGATATCAAGGGAACCCTTACCTTATTGATGGTTGTCATGGTAATAATTATATTAACACAATAAAGTTTGTTTTGTTATTGGTATACTATGTCTTCATACTTTATATTTGTTGTTACTATGTGCTTACAAATAGATTGGCATTGTTCCAGATATTGATGAGTGCATTTCAAGACCTTGTGAAGGGACATGCACAAATTTGCTGGGAAGCTATTTATGTTCTTGTCCTAAGGGGCTTGAAGGTGATGGAAAGAAAGGTGGCACAGGTTGTCATCCCAAAGATCAAACTAAGGTTTCTACCTTGATGTATATTGTTTCTTGTAAGTTCTTTAGTTTTTGTTTTTGCACTTAATTGATTGAAAAAAATAAAAATTATCTTGTTAATGTTAGGATCTATTTGGCAGTGTTTAGAGGACTTGATGATTCAAAACTATATTGATAGTGAAGCTAAATTAACTAAAAAATTTCCATTTTTAAAACAGGTCTCATTTTTCCTGTTATTGGAAGTTATTGGATATTTTGGAAAAGCAAGAAAAACAAAGTCGGTAAACTAAGACAGAAGTATTTCGAGCAAAACGGAGGATTAATTTTACAAAATATGCTTTTGAGAATGCAAGGATTTGTACTTTTTACATTAGAAGATCTCAAAAGGGCTACAAACAACTACGATGAGGCTACAATCGTTTTCAGAGATAGAAATAATGTACCCGTGGTTTACAAAGGAACATTACCAGACGATGGAGTGAATAAACTTTACTTTATAGAGAGGTATGAAACATTGTGTTCACCGCGCATTCAGGATTTCATTAGTAAATTGATCGTACTTTCTCGGATAACCCACAAGAATGTGACGAAGCTGATTGGTTGTTGTTTAGAGACACAAGACCCATTTCTAGTTTATGAGTTTTTCACCGGTAAGACATTGTACGATTTTATTCACGATCAAGAAGATTTTCTTTCATGGTACCTTCGTCTCAAGATAGCCTTTGAAACTGCAAGTTCACTCGCTTACTTGCATTCTGCTAGGGAATCGCCAATTGTTCATGGAGACATCGCCAGCTTCCGTATTTTCTTGGATTCTGGTTACAATGTGAAAATTTCACAGCCTTCACTCGATGGATGTGTGTGTACACCTGGCTACTTGGATCCGGAGAATCATGCTTCAGGGTATTCGACGGAAAAGGGTGATGTATACTGTTTTGGAGTTGTATTGGCAGAGATATTGACAGGAGAAGAGGTAATGGATTTGGATGGAGAGCAAACTCTGGCTGACTATTTTGTGTCTGCAGTTAGAGATGGAGATCTTCTACGTGAAATTTTTGTACACCGTTTGCAAATGGAGGTTCAGTTCGAGCAGCTAAAACAAGTTGCTATGCTGACAGAGAGGTGCTTAAGAAGACTATCCGAGGAGAGGCCTACAATGAAAGAAGTGGCAATGGAGCTAAAAACTATTTTAAGCAGGCTTGAGCTCGAAAACGATAAATCACGACTCAATCCAGGCACCACCTTCTTATAGGATCAAGTAACTGAACATGATTCAGCTGTTGCTGGACTCAAACCCAAATCAGGCCTTAGCTTGTTTGGTACCAATTTTAATCCAATTAAAATTGAAAATATAAACGTTATTGGGTCGCACTTATCTAATAAAAGTCAACAATAACGGCTAGTTTTTCAATTTTAATCCGATTTTAATCTCTACCAAACATACTTAATGTCCTTGAGCTGAAAAAATTATCATATATTTGACAGCTACTTTATTCACCAACACCAACCCCCACCCAAAGTCGGAGACTGGCACTATCGTAACTATTCCATTAGAATTGCAGGTTTCAGATAAATGGAAAGTTGACTATTATGAACTTGAATACAGTGCTTAGAGCAAATGTAATTTTCAAATAATTAGAAAATATTCGATCTCATGGAATTCGAGTCGATCCCCATGTTCTTAACAAGTTTTTGCTCCATTTTAGAATAACTGGTTTCAAATCCTTGGTCAATCCTTTAAGCAAGCTATTACTTTCAAGCTTTTACGGCTTTCAGAAAAACCCAAGCTTGAGTCATCTTAAAATTCATCCTTAAATCCTCAGTTTTTAATAGGATGTTATTGAGTATTTTGAGTTTATCAAGTTTGACTCAAATTTGTGAGATAAAATAAGGAAAAAGTGTAGTGGAAACTCAAGTTTTCTTATGGAGAAAGAGTTGAACCAGCGAGCGGCTGGACTAGCTCTTTCTGCGCACCCCAGATATGTACATGGCTGGACAGTGTATATACACTTCATTTATTTTAAGTTCATCATTTCTTTAGTCACGTTCATTCATGTATTTTGAGATTATTCATGCATACATAATGCACTAGTTTATTTATGTATTTGGAAAATACATGAATTATGTTAGGGATTAGTTTGCATTTAAATCTAGTGCATATATTAGATTAGTGAATCCTATGAAAGACTAGTGATTGTACTCATTTTCTACAGGTCATTTTTGGAGTGTTAAAAAGTAGAGTGAGTGTTATCTTGAGCCTGTGTTTGTCACTCATTTTTTCCAAGAATGAGAATGAGTTTTCTTATCGTTGCTAAATCAAATTCAAATTAATTGTGAGAAGGAAGTCAACTTTGTCAGGCAAGTGGGGTCCAACCAACGGATCTATTTTTCCTAGAAATGGAGAAAAAATGGGCAGCAAACAGGGTCTGATTATTATCTTCTCCTCTTCCAAAAGTTGTAGTTCCATATACAATTTTTCAACAAAAGCGGTATCATATCAAGGTTATAAAAGTGTGAAAAGAAGAGAAGGCAAACAACAATTCTCTTCGCGTTCACCAACTCACTAATGATAACTATATTACATGTTGCATTCTGAAGGCATATCTTCAAAGTCAAGATTTGTAGGATTTGGGAGAGAGAGGTTTTGAACCTCAAAATAAAAAAGGGATGTCTCAAGCACAAAGAAACTTACAACAAGCAACAAATTAGGAAGATTCAAAAGGCTCTTATCACGATTCATCAAGCTCTTGATGATACATTTTTTTTAAAACGTGTCAAATACTACCACTTTAAAGTGAGCATGAGAGATTCTTGTAAATACACTGGTAAATACATACAAAGAAGTGAATAAATATCCATGAAGGAATCCGAATCAATTTCAAATTACTTTTTGAGAGTATTAGTGGTTATCAATAGAACAAAAAGATATAGTGAAGAAGTAAATGATATTTAAGTGAACCAAAAAAATTCTTCAATCCTGACATAAAAATTCAATTTTATTGTGATGGCAATTGAAGATTCAAAAGACTTGGAAGAAATGATCATTGACGAAGTTGTGGGCACACTACAAGCAAGCTCATTAGTAGAAATTGTTAAAAAATAAATAAATTGGTCGAACAAATTTTTATTTAAATGACCATGAAGAAAAGAGCAATGAAACCAAAGAGGTAGATGACGTTGAAGAGGTTGTGGAAAAGGATTTACAAATTTCCAACATTTATCAAATTATTAAGATAAATTATGAATATTCACACGATTCAAGAGGGTGAGGAAGACATAATTCACGGAGAGGAAGAAGAAAAAATAATGATGAGAGATATAATAAATCTCAAAATGAATGTTATTGTTAGAGTATGACTCAATTTCCTATTGGGAATAGGATTTGGTTGATTAATTGACAAAAGGAACGAGAATCTTCTTGACTTAAAAGTCTGGTTGAAAAATGAATCAAGTTAACCAAGGATTTGTCAAAGGAATTTAGATAATTGAAGACTTCATTTTGGGATGTTTGTCAACAAACTAGCGGTTGGATTGGGTCACCTAGGCACTCATAACAAAAGAAAATGTAAAATTTGGCCCGAGACGCAGCGCCATGTTCGCGAAGTTCGATCACCTAGACTGCTGCTCACTTTCCTCGAGCGATAAAGTTATCCAGTTGGAGAATCCTTTTACAACTCTGATTCATTACTTGAGTTGCATTTCATCCAAAATACTTTGGTTGAGTTCCTCTATACACTATACGTGATGTATCACCTTCATAACATAGCAAAACATTGTATAGCATTGAGAAAATATCAAAGTGAGAGGATCTAGGTTTATATATATATATATATATATATATATAGAGAGAGAGAGAGAGAGAGAGATAAGTTGAGAATCTTTCGAAATTCTTTTCTACTTCTTTGCTATTGATTATAGTGAATTATATGTCACCACCCGTGGTTTTTTTTTCCTGAATTCGGATTTCTATGTTAAATATTGTGTTCTTATGTGATTCTTTTCATCTTCTTAGATTTTTTTGGTTTTAATATTCATAACAAGTGGCTTGTTATTGCTATTGATTATTACAAATTGGCTTGTTTTCTAACAAGTGGTATCAGAGATTATAGTTGTGATAGGTCCTGGGAGAGCTGGTTTGGTCTTGTACAAAAACGAGGTTTGATCAACTCGGAATAAGTTTTGATTGTTTCGGGATGGCAAGTGTAAAGTCTGAAATTCTGTTTTGGATCGTAGCACCAAATTTTTTTTATGACAGATCAAGGTGCAAGCAGTTCTTGCCCAATCGAATTTAGATGATGGATTGGGGTTGGACAAAATGCCCTCAACTTTGACACTAGAAGAGAACAACATAAGGATTGGAAGCCCTATCATGAATACATCTTCATCTTTCGAATTAAATTCTTCGGGACGTGGTAAATGAGAATAGTGCCGATGTATTATAGTTGAAGTTGGAACAGTTATGCATAACTCGGAGTCTAACGAACAAACTGCATCTAAAGCAGCATTTATATTCTCATTGTTTGTCCAAAGGTGGATATTTGGAAGATCATCTGTCTGTATTCAAGGAAGTCGTCACTGATTTTGAGACCATAGAGGTTAAGTACAAGGTAGAGGACTCGAGGTTGATTTTGTGATATTCGTTGCTCACTTCATATATGACATTTAGGGACACCATCTTGTATAGTTGAGATACTTTCACCATTCACAAGGTTTATGATGCAATTTATTCTAGGGAGAAGATAAAACAACTAGTCATCGAATTGGATGCCTAGGCAGATGGTCTTCTTGTTGTGAGAGGGATTTGGGTGGTCATGGAAAAAGTAGGTGAAAAGCTAATGATAGTAATATAGTATGTTATTTCTACAAAAAGAAGAGGCGCAAAAAGAAAGGCGACCCCGAAGTGGCAGAATATGAATAAATTAGTTGCTAAAGATAAGAATGAACAACCTGAAACTGGTCTTGTGGAAGATGACTACTGTGATGTAGATGTTTTCGCTATTTTTTTATGATAACTATAAACCTGATGAAGCTTGGATTTTTTATACAACTTCCACCTTTCATATATGTCCAAATAGAGATTTGTTTGCAATATATGAAACTATTACAGAGGATTCCGTGGTAATGGAAAATAATTCTCTTTGTAAGATAGTTGATATTGACGACATCCTAATTAAGATGTTTGATGGAATGGTCAGGACACTTGGTGATGTGAGACATGTTCCAGATTTGAAAAGAAACATTATATCCTTGAGTACTATTGATTTAAAGGGGTATAGGCATACAAGTATAGATGGAGTTCTAAAAGTTAGTAAGAGTGGTAGAGTTTTACCCATAATGGAAGAAACAATGAGATTTGGCCCTAGATGCAGTGCCTAAGCGCCATGGTCGCGACGCTGAGCATCGAGATTACTGCTCACTTCTTGTGACCCTGCCACTCGAGCAACAAAATTATTCGAATGGAGAATCCTATTTCGATTTACTTGAGTTGTATTTTATCCAAAACATTTATAATGAGTTCCTATATATACTCCACATGATGTATCAACCTCATAACATAGCAAAACATTGTATAGCACTGAGAGAACATCAAAGTGATAGCACTTGCATAATTTGAAATAGGTTGAGATTCTTTTGAAATCATTTTGTACTTCTTTGCTATTGCTTATAATGAATTCTCCGCATATGCTAGTGGTTTTTTCCTGGATTTGGGTTCTCGCGTTAAATCTTGTGTGATTCTTTTTATATTATTCATATTTTCTTGGCTTTAATATTCTTAACTTGTGGTATAAGTTCTATCACCAAGTTATTGCAAATTGACTTGTTTTCTAACAGTTATAATTGTCGCAAACTTGGTCATTTGCATGGGGTTGCACGAGTTGCTTGTGGTAATACTAATGTTGTTGTTGAACAAAAGAATCAAGAAATTCTCAATATAGCAAGGAGCATGATGGATGTAAAGGAAATGCCAAAGGACTTTTAGGTAGAAGCTATCAATTGTGTTGTCTACTTGTTGAACTGGTGTGCAACAAATGTTTTAGCCCACAATAGTCCACTTAAAGCATGGAATGGGATAAAACCAACAATATCTCACTTGAAGGTATGTGGATGCGTTGCATATGCCCATGTCCCTCATGAAAAGCGTTCAAATCTTGTTGACAAGAGTAAAAAGTGTGTTCATTGGCGGTTCAAGAACAAAAGGCTATAAGCTTTACAATCTAAGTGATGGTGTTAGTAGAGTGTAAATTTTGATGAAAAAGTAACGTGAAATTAACATGTTCAAGAAGATGGCTATGATTCTTCCTTTCTTGGAAGAAAAAGATGACAATGAAGAAAGACATGAGATCACCACTCCCCCGCCATCTTCATCACGTGGTGAAATTGATTAAAAGAAGTTCAAGTTAAAGGCCTTTGCGTACAAGGAAGCTTAATGATATTATCAGGAAACCGAGAGAATTGATAATATTACTTTCGTTTATTCCTTACACTTGGGAATTATCAACTCTTCCCAAAGGACACGCTGCCATTAGAGTCAAAAGCGTGTACAAAACAAATAAAAATTCAAAAGGAGATGTGGAAAGATACAAAGCAAGACTCGTTATGAAAGGATACAAGTAGCTTCAAGGCATCGTTTTCACTCCAGTAGCTCGGTTGGAGACCATATGGCTGATAATTTCTTTGGTCGCTCAAAACACGTGGAATATTTTACAAATGGATGTCAAGTCAGCATTTCTCAATGGTATCTTGAAGAGGAGGTCTATGTGTAGTAACCCCTCGACTTCGTTGTGAAAGGAAATAAAGACAAAGTGTTGAAATTAAAGAAAACTCTTTATGGGCTAAAGTAAGCACCAGGAGCTTGAAATTGTAGAATTGATAAATATTTCCAGGAGATTGGCTTTACCAAGTGCCCATATGAGCATGCGATCTAAATTAAGGAGCATGAAAATGGGCTTCTGATTGTTTTCCTATATATTGATGATCTAATTTTATCTAGATATGATGATGGTGCAAAGGCGGACCCAATCTTATTTCGAAGCTTAGTTGGATGTTTGAGATTTTTAACTTGACAAAGTCTGATGTATTATTTGAATTTAGATTGGTTAGTCGTTATTTGGAGGCTCCAACAACAACACATCTGATAGCCACAAAGAGGATTTTACGTTACATCAAAGGTACTCTTGATTTCGGGTTACATTATTATGCCTCTAATGAATTCAGAATTAGAGGTTTCAGTGATAGTGACTGGGGTAAAGATATTGATGATTGAAAGAGTATCATAGGTTTGTATTTTGCATGGGTAACACAGCTTTTACTTGGAGCTCAAAGAAACAATTGATTGTTACTCTGTCGACTTGTGAAGCAGAGTACGTTGCTATCAATTCTAGTGTTACTCAAGCAGTTTGGTTGAGGTATCTACTGAAAGAGCTTCATTTTGCAAAGAGAGAGCCTATTGTCGTAAGTGTAGATAACAAACCAGCCATAGCTTTAGCAAAGAATCCGTTGTTTCATGAACATAGAAAGCACATAAACACCCGATATCATTTTATGTGTGAATGCATTGCAAACAAAGTGGTGGAGATTAGTTATGTAAAATCTCAAGGCCAAACAGGAGATATTTTCACAAAGGCTCCAAGTTCAATACTTCCAAGGCATTAAGTATTTTAATTGGAGTCTATAAAAGTCATGTTTAAGGGGCATGTTCGAAGAATAAACATTCATTTCACGTATTTAATTTAGTTTCACGAATTTAGAAGTTTGAGATACATGTATTAGTAAAAATAATGTACCAAGTGAAATGTAGAGCATGTAGTAAAATTAAATTGAGGGGATGAACTTATGCGATAGGAAGTCCGATAGTTACCTATGTAATCTTGAGTTGAAGATAAGTCCACAATTGAATAGAAAATCATTTCCTCGTCATAAGTCCACTTCTATTCTCAATACAATAGGTAGAATACGATCTTTAATTGGTTATAAAGGATATGAACAATCATATCAGCCTTGCTGAACCTATCCTGAGTTCTAACATCTCCTTTGATGATAACTTTATCTTCTGTAATCGTAGAACCCTACAAGACATATAACTAAGACTTCCTCTGCCCCTTTATCATTACTCTGACACCTTTTTCTAACTTTCAAAACTCCACATCCACTGATATACATGTACTCATTTAAATCAAGAGTACTCAAGAAGATAACATTTCACTTCAAGTCTAGAACATATCTCACATCACCAAGTGTCTTGACTGTCCCATCGAACATCTTGATTCTGATCTTCCAAAGATTCACCTTCTAATAAAAGATGAGAATATGAATGTTGCTTTAGATACAGTTTGCTGGTCAGACTTCGTGTCATACATAACTAATCAAAATTCAACTATAATGCAATAACATTGTTCTCGTTTACCATGTCCTGAAGAATTTGATTTGAAAAATGAATATGTAAATCCAAAGCTGGTTAGGCTTTCCGATCCGTACGTTGTTTATCCAGTATCAAAGCTGAGGGCATCTTATCCAGTCTCAACAGAGCATTATCTAAATCCAATTGAGCAAGAACTATTCGCATTTTGTCTACCACAAAGAAAATCTAGTACTGCGATCCAAAAGTATAATTCAAACTTCATACTTGCCATTCTGAAACAATCAAACCTCGTTCTGATTGATTAAATATTACTTTAATACAAAACCAAACTAGCTCTCCCAAGAAATTCGATCATTGGCTCTAATACTACTTGCTAGAAAATAAACCAATTTGTAATAACCCGATCATAGAACTTATACCACTATTTATGAACATTAAAACAAAGAAAATATGATAAGATGAGGAGAATTATACAAGAACACAAAATTTAACGTGGATTCTAAATTCGAAAAACCCACGGGC
The DNA here is from genome assembly GCA_903798325.1 of Fraxinus xanthoxyloides. Classification (NCBI taxonomy): domain Eukaryota; kingdom Viridiplantae; phylum Streptophyta; class Magnoliopsida; order Lamiales; family Oleaceae; genus Fraxinus; species Fraxinus xanthoxyloides. The sequence continues at coordinate 812 of CAIGRL010258109.1, read as the reverse complement.
AAAGACGGAGAATTTACTATGATTAATAGCAAATAAATACAAAATGATTTCACAAAACTCTCAACCTATCTAAAAATATATGTGTCTCTATCTCTATATATAACCTAGATGGCTATATCTTCTCACTTTGATATTCTTTCAATGCTATACAATTTTTTTGCTATATTATCTCATGGATAAATCATGTAGAGTATATATAGGAACTCATTACAAATGTTATGGATGAAGTAGAATACAAGAATTTCAATATGAGACTTTTCTTCTGAACAAGTGGCACCTAAATGCCACTGGTCAGCGTCTCCCTGCCTCTCCTTTTGTTTTGGGAGCCTAGGTGCCGCGACTGGCCCGGGCACCATCTCTCTGGTCCAAAACATCCAAGGATGTTTTCCACTATTCCAAAGTCCTTTTCCTATCAAACTTTCAATTCTTAATGAATTTTGATCCATTTTTAAACCAGGCTCCAAACTAAGAAGACTTTTGTTCATTTTATCAATTAGGCAACCCAATTCTAATCCAATAGGAATTTGGGTCATACTCCAACAATCTTCAATCTTAAATTAGTTGGAGAAAAAATATCTTAGTTGCAAGATGAATTTGGGTTCTGCAATTCCTTGTGCAACCTTATCTGAAGCTTATTAGTCTTACGAAGTTCAGTGCCAGAAGCATACCGATTGAAGATCATTTGACCATATTCAGGGTTCAGTACTCTATCAATTTCCAACCATATCTTAGTCATGTAGGACTAAGTTTTGTTCTTCCTTGCAAAAACCTAAGGTTCACATATAGTCTATGACGCAGAACGGAAGTAAAAG
>CAIGRL010258091.1:0-12375 GCA_903798325.1 Fraxinus xanthoxyloides | reverse complement strand
AAAAAAAAAAAAATTCAATCCAGTCAATTTTTGACTATCATGAAAGTGTTAACAACGATGTACAAAATTACAAATGACAAAGTCCTTTCGCGTTTGAATAACACGTACATTTTATGACTTTTTTATGTTTTAAAGTAATTAATAGTGTTATTATCTAAAATACCTTTATTCAATAACTTGATCATGCATTGGTCTTATTTGACGTAGTTAAAATTTTGACTTTTTTTTTAAAAACCTAATGAAATGCGTCATTGAAAAGTTGATAAAAGTTTTCAATGTCATGAAATATATAATTAAAATTATTATTTTGACTTAAATAAATATTTGTCAAGTTTTTAAGTTTCACCAAGTTGGGGCATATTCCTGTATATTAAAATTTATTGGGCCAGGAATAGCCAGACCCAAATTGATCTGGCCCAATATAGTGCATGCTCATACTGACGTGAATTAGTAATAAACTGAATAACATAAAATTTGCCACAATCCTAAATCAATAATCATACCATTAATTCCAAACAATCGCACTAAAAAATACTGCAAAATTCAATATCCTAGTCAGCCAAATTTCCATCTTCTTTTCTGTTGTCCGACGAAAAGAAAAATCTGTCGGAAGATCTCCATGTAACAGGTTATGTTACTTTCCAATCGATTGGTCTCCATTTTTCTAAAAATCACTATTCTAAAATATATTTTTCTCCAAAATCTCATTAACATGGAACCCAAACAAGGACGTAACAAACTTTCATAACGTAATGTAATACGCCATTATTCTGTCTAATCTAAAACCAAAAAAAGAAAAAAAGAAAAAGATACTCGTCTAACAATTAGCTCACAAACTTCAGCAATTTCATTCCAACTTTTAACCAAACATGCTGTATGATAAATAAAAACCAAATTTAACACGTTTTAAAGCAATATAGCATATGATTGTTGCATTTTCGAGTAGTTGTATCTTTTTAACCATGAGAAAAAGATAAGAGATAATCCCCTAATTATTAGTTCAATAGTTGAATTATCTCGACATCATGTTATGTCGAGTTAGGGACGAATATAGACATTTTAAATTAGGGGTCATAATCAAACTTGCGAAAAAGTTGTGAAGAATTTTACATTCTAGAATTTACATCCAAAACAAATCATACCCCATGTAATTTTACATTCGAAAATTCACATGGAGTGATTTTTTCAAATGTAAAATTTTGAAAATTTTGATGTCGTATCCCATGTAAAATTTTCTAATGAAATGATGTAAGTTATATTAAGAAACTTGTATCGCAAAAATAATAATAATTGTAATTTTTAAAAGCAAAGACGAGTTATCGAAACGAGCTTCGAAAATACGTATCTTTAACTATTTTCAATACATGTTTGGGCCATTCGATATGCTTATGATGTAGTTATCGAAATGAGCGTCGAGATGACATATAAGATTTGTGGATTTAGCTAGCGTATGATCGTCGGACATGTTATCGAAATTCTAGTTTGGAAGGGCCCCTTTGACAAATTGTAACATTTGATACAATTAACTGTTTTGCGTGCCATTAACAACTCAGAAAATTAGGTTGTGAGTATTTCAAAATGGTATTAAGAATGCAATATTTCGACTTTGTTTGACATCTCACAATAATTTCAAAAATTGAGACAAAAACATAAAATAAATAAATGAATAAATAAAATTGGCCTCAACGTTAGGGGGTCACATGAATCCATGCTTATGTCCGCCCCCATAGAATAGGATGGGATGCATACTTGGAACGTAAATTAGGAGGGTGCCCTATGAGAGGGAAGATGCCACCCGAGAGCAACATTATTCATTACACTAATTTTTACACCAAGTTTGGTACACCGTTAGAGTGGCTATTACATCAAATTTGATGTATCCTTTGAGATGATCCAAGCAAAACTTTGTACATTTATCTCTATCATAATCAAATATTTCAATAACTAACATGATCGTCGTGAAAGCACGCAACTGCAACGAGAGAGTAAGTAATTAATGTGGATAAGCAAGTGAAAAAAGATATTGATCGTGTAGATTTGGAGGTCAACAAGAATATAAAAAGTTACATCACCGAAGAATATAAAATATAACAAATGGAATGAAGTAAAATAAGTGGCTCACGACACATTTGCATATACACTTTTCACAAGTTTCCCTTCATGATGTAATATAACATGTTATTTTTTAAATCCAAATGTAACAAATCATGCCATGGTTTGAACTTTTCGAGTATGTACTCGTGAACCCCTATTATTTTTGAATGTGAATCTCACAAATGCATATCGAGTCATTGAGTCCTTGTGATCGTAAGCCGTCATTTTGTGAAATTTGATTCCTCAGGTGGGATCTTCAGTTTTAATTAGAACGTCACAGTCACATCTAATACTTCAATTGTCCATTGGAAGTCATGAATTGATAGAAAAAGAGTGACGGATAGTTATAGGAGACAAAAATCAATCAGACCATGAAAAGTTTAAGTTCTTGACTGGAAATAAAATAAAATAAAAAAATCATTTTTTGAGATTTTATAACATGGTGATTTATGAAGATCTGGCCTAGAAATTGCATATTCATAGATCACGTTAGTTGCCTTTCCATTCATATACTTTGGTTAATAAGGTAGATTTTTTTACAAATTTAATTCATCAAGTATCATAGTTTTATTAAAAAGACCTTAAATTTTCAAATAATATAAACATGCCGTATTTCTCAATGTCACATAAAAATCGGTTACATATCAATTTTCCAAGAAATTTTATTTCTATAAGAGATTCTTTAAATATGAGATACTCTCTATTTTAAACAGTTAACATTTAAAACCATGTTGCAAGAGACTCTTTAAATCCACCGGTAAATGCTGTGAATGTATTGTTTTTAAACCCACTCTCTATAATTAAATGCATTCAAAAAGTTTTAATTTTCATGTAGTAAAATAATAAAATAATCCAAAGAAAAGTTAGTTAAAATAAAAGATAAACAAAAATAATAAATATTTTTTTGGAAGTATTAAAATTAAATGTTAGATATAAAGTGTTTGTTGGAATACTTCAAAATTTTAATCTCCTAAATTTATAAATACTCTCCAAATAATGGAATATACTCTTTAAAGATAGATAGCCTCTTGCAAATGTTCGAAGTTTAATTGCCTCAATTAAATTTGGGCCCAAAGAAGCCCAATTAACAGACGCTTTTCCTATCCCGTCCAGTAAAATAACTGGAGGGAAAATTCAACTGATATAAAATCATCGTGCATTTTTCCTTCTCTGCAGTCGCCATGATTCTTCATTCTTTTACAGAAATTCTCAATTCTTTACTTTATTTACCGGTAAATTTCTTCTTTTTTTCCAATTTAAACGACTTCAATTGTCATTAGGCGATATTTTTTTCCCTGGTAATCTATTATGGGATTACCAAAATGAAAAGTTCTTCAGATTCTTCTTTTTCTTTTCAAAAGAAGAACCGCCAAGAACTGAATTTCTCTCTGGTTCCTCACAAGAAACCCAGAAAAAATGTTGTTACAAAATCATTTTTGCGGATAAAATTTCTTGGCCTCCCTTTAATTTCAAAATCCACCGGTAAATGCTGCGATTGTATTGTTCTTGAACCCTATAAAGCCTATGCCGTTGGCCGCAGTTTGAAATTATGTGAGTTCACTTTTCTTGACCGTAGAGTGAGTAGAAAACATTGCCAAATTTTATTTGATTCGTTGAATAAGAAGATCTATTTATCAGATGGAGTACTTTTTAATTGTAGTGAAGCTAACGATTCATTTTCTAGAGCTAGGGTTGGGGTTTCGTTGAATGGGGTTTTTGTAAATGGGGTTAAAATTAGTGGAGTTGTTGAATTGCACGTGGGAGATGAGGTTTGGCTTGTTTGTGGGAATGAAGAATCCTGTGGCATGGGAGACAGAATTGGTTTTTTCGTGGAAAGAATTGTTTGCCTGGAGGAGGTTGATCATAGGAGTTTCGTAAAATTGAATCCAGGCAGTGTATATGGGGATTATGAAAGCTTGAGATTGGAACACAGTGGAATAGTTGATAAAATGAATGTGCTTTCAAGTATGTGTAGAGATATACTATGTAGTGATGACCCTGTATCCCGTATTCGAAAGTGTCTTATTCTCAATTGCAGAAAGAGGGATGAGCGTGCTTCTAAAAATGGTGTTGATAAGAATTCTGGATTGCTGTCTGATAAGGATTTTGAATTTCGTAAAAATGGTAGACTTGAAATTGAATGTGTTAACAGGAAAAGGGTGTACTCCAATGAGGGTGAAGCTGTGGAAAAATTTGATGGCAAACCTCAGGAAGAGAATATGCTGATCTCGAAGGAGAACACTGCACTGACATGTTTTGATGTTGATGGTGCATCCAATGTTGAGATTTTACAGGGTCTGGGTAACCGTGGCACTCATTTTCAAAACAGTGTTATGGCAAGTGAAACTTCTGATAGTTCGTCTTTGGAATTTGTGGACAAGGATGATTTTACTCATTGCAGAAAAGTATTGGAGGAAAACAATAGTAATGATTATATTCCACCACCAGGGAAGAAATTTTATTTGAATCGGCTTCAGTTCAGGAGTCAAGATCTCCCAGAGATTCACAATTCTATTTCATTACCGGAGCTCTTTCATCCTGTTCACAGTCTCATAAGGGTATTTATTGCGACATTTACTAGTGATATATTATGGTAAGTTCAAAAGTATGTGCAAATTATGCTGATATATTCGATGTCCTGTTGTTTATGCAAATGATCAACATATCTCTAATTGATCTTTAATAATTACTAGAAGAAAGCATTTCTTTCAACGGTTTTGTTTTGACTAAATGTCATTTAGCATGTGTACTATTGGTGATCTATACACGATGATTTCATATTGAAGGGCATTGTCTGTGCAGGTTTCTATCCTACTGTAAGATTCCTTGCCATCTACCGGTAACAATTGCTTGTCACAGTGCTGAAGGGTGTTGGAGTTCAGACCCTGGAAAAAGAACATCGATCCCTTTCTCAGATTTTCCAAATTTAACTGTAGTGTAAGTCATTTAACTTGCTATTCATAGAAAGATATGGAAGTTATTAGGAATTTTCTTTGGAATTACTGATGTATGAGAATAACTAACAGTTCAGGTCGATGATTCATTGTAATAGGCATCCTCCGTTTCCCGAAGAAATAGCTTTTGGTAAAGACCGCAAGAACTCAGGTATTGCTTGCCATCATCCCAAATTAATTGTGTTGCAAAGAGAAGATAGCCTTCGAGTTGCCATCACTTCTGCAAATTTGGTGGCAAAACAGGTGCTATTTTCTCCTTCAATTTGAATTATGAAGTTTTATACGGTTACTGGAGAAGGATATGACTTTTTTCATGTTTGACTGGCAATTGAACTTCAAAATACTAATGTATAAAAGGATAGCAAATGAAAAAGAAATAGTTGTTTTAAGGCTGTCTTACCTTTGCTTAAGCCAAACTTCTCCCAACTATGTTGTTTTGGTAGCTTCATTCTAAGGGGGAAGGCTGGCTTGCTACAGATAGAATATTTTCTTACATTTTACTGTTTTATATGCTTTAAACTAAAGAAAACTTGTTTGATCTTTGAACTTTTGCAGTGGCATTGCGTAACAAATACGGTCTGGTGGCAGGATTTTCCTCGATTGAGTACTCCTAATTATTTATCTCTTTTTACCCAATTCTCAAACGATGAAATCAATATAGATTCAAAATCTGATTTTGCTGCTCAGTTGGCTGGATTTATGGCGGCTCTACTAGCTGATGTACCTAGTCAAGCCCATTGGATCATGGAGCTGCCCAAGTATAACTTTGAACGGGCTGTTGGATATTTGATTGCTTCTGTACCAGGAATTTATTCACGAAGAAGTCCTTGCATATCAGAATCAAAACATCTCTTGGTGGTTAGTATCTTTATATGCCTCTCTATTGACGTGAGTTCGTGTAGTTATCTGTGAGTCTTGTGCTACAACTAGTAATAATGGATTTGAGTTTAGCATCGATCCCACGAGGACTGATTACCTAATATAGAATTTAATTAATTATAGCCTAATTTGTCCATGTTAGATTGTCCCTGAAACAATCAGAACATTGCTAAAATCACTAACAACTCGGTCAAAGAACCAAAAATCATCCTAAAATAAAGGCACAAGATAAGTGTAACACAATCATCCAGCTGCCAATACCCATTTCTGTGCAGTGGATACTTCCAAGATACTATATTCTTCCTAATATATTGTATCATTGAAGTTGAAATTAATCTTTCTAACCTTGGGTACAGATTTCTAGTTGTTTCAACATTTTATATTAATGGGAATTCCTGATTGTGTAGCTTTTAGGGTCTTCAAGATTCTCTTGCCGTGCAAGTAAGCCGCTGAAATAGTGCTCATTGTAAAGGACAAGTTAGGGACATATTTCGTCATTCTTTACCTCAGCCTGCTAGAATAGGATAAGCTATCCTAGCCTCATTTTAATTGCTTAAGGTTTAGCATCGTTATGAATATTTGAATGGGTTGTTTGAGCTTGAACGGTTATTTTATGCCAGTGTTTTTATTGAATATGATTTGACTTGTTCTTATGCTTATTTATCTTAGTTTTTTTGAATTTATGAAATCTCAACATTTATTATTCCGTTATGCTACTAAAGTGAATGCTTTTGGGAGAGAATTAATGGGAAGAGAGTGCATTTTGTTTATCTAGTTCTTGATAAAGTGTGTCTTGTTGGTCTGTTCGCTTGCTTTGCAGGGTAACAAGCAAATTCCCAAGTCTCGTGGTTTGAAGTTACTCGGTTCTTTTAAAGCCTCTGTAGTTGGTTTGAGCCACATTTATCGTTCTTCAGCTGACTCAAATGGAGCACAATTGAAGAAACTCGCTTCCTATCTTGGAAAATGTGACGAGGGCATGCATGGGATGTCAGAGGTTGTTTTGAGAAGAGATACAAATATACCTGCTGATAGGAATGCTGTGAGTGTCCTTATTCCTAATCCTGAAGACACTTCTGCGGGAGGTAAAGTTGGATTTACTTGGTCTGCAAAGTTGTCACAGTTTTACCCAATCTTGGATGCATTACACACTTCATAAATTTTGGTCTAGATGAAAATTTCGTGAAACTGATTCATTGTGAGGTGATAAACTAATTTTCTAGAAGTAGACAAATGGGGAAGTTTGAAGTTATAAACTAATCTTTTGTTCATCTATTGACTCTGAAGAAAAATCACATAGTTAATCCAATGACGGTCAATCTTCAGTGACTTGTTTTGCAAATATACGAATGAGGTATGTCAAGTACCGTGTTGAATAGGTCTAGCAATATAGGGAATTTACTTCTAGGTATGCTTTTTATCAGAAGATAATTAATGTGGTAGATTAGTGATCACGATCTTTTGTATCAGTAAGCAATTTAGGCTATATAACCGAAAAAGATTTTACTTGAAGAAACCATGCACGTCCAGAAGCATTTTCTGATTTTTAGGTTGCAAAAGCACACTAGGCTGTTTTTACATGAGCTGTATGAAGGTTCTGATTTGTAAGCATAAACAATGAAAATGCATAAAAATAGCTTGAAGGCAATTGTAATTTGCCTTCCCTTGTCTAGTGTCATGGCATAGAATATGTTGACACGGCCATATTGACAAAATATAGTCTTAAATTACTTTTATGTTTTTGCTTATTAGACACAATTATTTAAGGTTCCAATGCTTCCAAACCACTTCTTTTCTTTCTTCTTTCTCTAGATTTCGTTCAGCTTGGATTCCTTCCAAGGCATATTGCAAAATGGGTGGCTCCGCTGTCAGACATTGGTCTTTTCATGTTTTCTGCATATATTTATCCCAAAGAAGTCCTTGCAACTGCTTTAGAAGGAAGCAACAAGAAAGTAATACTGATGGTTTATGTGTATTTGGTATGTTTTTGAAGTCAGAATATAATTTTGTCTTCTTAATAATGCAAATCTTATTTATGGCTCCCCGTAAGCATATATATGCTGGATTCTTTGTAAGTGGTAACCATATGTGAAAGCTTTGATGATGTCTTGTGCAGGGACCTTCGCCTTTTGACATTTCTGAAGTCACACAAATTGAGTGTGTTTCTGGAATGTGCTCTTTAGTTGCATCAATTCAGAGGTGTGCTGGCCTTTGGCGACTTCATGAGGTAAGGCTGCTGAATGGGCATGGTTAATTTTTAGGCATTGATGTTATCTGTTTCACGTTCATCTCATTGTGTACATTTTGGAGTAACTGTGATGTTTCCAAAGTGGACTGCCTTGTGCTATCAATTTTGATTCTTATTTTAACGTACTTTAGAAATTGTAAGTGGGTGCTTGCTGTTAATTTATTCTTGACGTTTTTACTACAGTATTTTGATTTTGGAGACTGCATGCATCTTTGAGCTGGTCTTATCCATACATGTTTGGATAAGCTTATATTTGATACCAATCTAAAACATGGCTGTGGAAGATTGTCTTTGTTAGGGATGGACACGGTTCGGTTCAGTTTGGTTCCTAAGAGAACAGGACCAAACTGATGACCAATGGGTATCTTATAAATGAACCATTGGTTCTAGTAATTTTGGAACCGAACCAAATGTTTCCGGTTAGGTTCTGTTCCATAACCAAAATTCTCAAGTTAGTGATGCAAATTACAGTAAATGTTATGTTCGTTAAAATAGGTTAATTGTGGTGTACGAAAAAAACTGTTAATTGTTCCATGTGGTTGGTGCATTTCACTGTACCGAACTGGTTGGTTATGGTTCGTTTTAGTTGGATACGGTACTTTTGCTCCCCGGTAATTTTTGCACTGTATATTCGACTAAGGCAAAGAGATTGCCTAATTGTGGATTTTTTTTCAAATGCTAGTCCTGTAAAAGACTTGGAAGCGTTGTCTGTTTCATGTTAAGCACTGCTTTCTTTAAGCGTGTTTGAAGATTCTCATAACAGCAGGTGCTTGGTGGACAAAACAGTATGAAGCATGGGATCAGTAACATTTCCTCAATTATTATAGTTGGTTAGAAGTGTTCAAGCCAAGCATGAAGCACGACAAAATATAGTATCATTCTTTGATGTTATGGTGATTGGTGAACAATGATTTTGACATCATTTATCATACTACTGATTTCTTCAATTTTGTTTTTTTCCCAGGTTTTGGATCAGTTCAAGTGGCCTGAACATTTAGAATCTGAGTTCTTTTTTGGTGAGTGAATGTGTAGAATAGTGATATTTTATTCCGATAAAATTATTTATTCTCTGTTTTTTATGGTTCTCTTTTAACTAGTGTGTATTTTAAAGGTTCTTCCTCAGTTGGATCTGTAAATCCTCAATTTTTAGCTGCATTTTCAGCAGCAGCTGGAAAGAGATCATTGCCATTCTCTGAATCTGAGGAGTCTGATCCAGATGTGAGACAATGCTAGCTTATAGAAATTTGTGCAATGGTATAACACATTTTACTTTTGTTGAGTAGTTTGTGCTTGCTTCTGACAGTGGGGCTGTTGGAGTACCAGTCAAGAGTTAAAAAATCCCTCTATCAGGATTGTTTTCCCAACTATCAATAGAGTGAAGAACACAAGAAGTGGTATTTTGGCATCAAAGCGCCTTTTGTGCTTCTCACAGGTATCAGCTTACTGGTTCAAGGGCATTGTGATGGGATTGCCTCGTCTTCTTTGTAACGATGTGCTTTAAATAGATTTTGAGTTTTTAACAATGTACATTTTCATTATTATTCCAGATCTTCAACTGTTACAACAATTTTATTTTGAGTATTATCGAGGAATATTTTGCCTAAGAATTTCTATGCGGTGCACTTGGATTTCTATACAATTGTTCATAATTATCAGATGATGGTTCTCTTTACAGAAAACATGGCAGAAGTTGAAAAATGTTGGCATACTCCATGATGCAATTCCTTATCCCAGTGACAGAGTAGGGCTTCCTATGCACGTCAAGGTACTGATTTCCTTTCATATTCTTACGGTATATGGTCATGAACTTGGTTCCATTCTTGACAGCTCGATGCATGTGTTTCAAATTTTCTCGTCGTTCTTTTTGCTCTTTTGATAACCGCTTTTCTCTCCGTAAAGCTCTGATAATATGATTTCCACTGTTGGATGATGGTGGTTATGTTTGTTTGATTCTTAGGTTCTAAACTATTTATGATCAAAATTTCGTTCCTGTCTATGTTTGCCACATTTAGTTGCGATCGTGGTCCTCTTAAACTGAAATCTTGACCCTATTTGTTATCCAATTTCTCATGATGCCCCCTTATTGAAATACATACGTTATAAAAATTGTTCATTATTTTGGGAAATTTTTTACGTTGTGTAGCTAATGCATTGGAATGAACAGGTAGGATGCAGACGGTTCCGCTCTAGGACAGGCGCGTCCTCCTTCGGATGGGTTTATTGTGGTTCGCACAACTTCAGTGCAGCTGCCTGGGGAAGGCCAATCTCCAATTCGCTAGACAGACAAGCCAATGGAAATTCGAGGAATAATCCCGTATTAGGTTCAAGATTACACATTTCTAATTATGAGCTTGGAATCATTTTCGTTGTTCCCCCACCAGGCGCAGTGGATTGTGTCAAACAAAAGATTACAACCTTGGACGATATTGTTTTGCCCTTTGTTGTGCCTCCACCAAAATACGGACCAGGAGATGCTCCCGCAACAGCACAGGCAATGAAGGAAGCATTAGCTGTGCTTATAGAGCACGAAAGAGAAAAATGTGAAGCTGCTGCAGCTGTGCAGGATTGGACAGAAATGGAAATACCAGAAGAGGAAGAAGAGGAAATTATGGAGACTGCTCAATATGTCACAATGGAGAAGGAAGATGAAAAGGCTTATGCTGATAAACTGTGGAGCCANAACAAAAGATTACAACCTTGGACGATATTGTTTTGCCCTTTGTTGTGCCTCCACCAAAATACGGACCAGGAGATGCTCCCGCAACAGCACAGGCAATGAAGGAAGCATTAGCTGTGCTTATAGAGCACGAAAGAGAAAAATGTGAAGCTGCTGCAGCTGTGCAGGATTGGACAGAAATGGAAATACCAGAAGAGGAAGAAGAGGAAATTATGGAGACTGCTCAATATGTCACAATGGAGAAGGAAGATGAAAAGGCTTATGCTGATAAACTGTGGAGCCATGTTGATTCTTCTGAAAGCAGTTGAACTCTCGTATCATGTTTGGCACCAAGGACTAGTCGAACATTTTAGTATTCACAGAAAAAAAGGTTAAAAAATTTATTCTTTAGACCCACATACGAAACGAGCTATTTCAATTTCTTCTTCTCGAATGTATCATTAATTCATATAGAAAAATAATATAATTAAATAAATTGTTGATAGAATTATCGCGTTCTCCACCGCTTTGGGTGAATTTTTTCCCAAATGGCATTTTTCTGTATCTAATAACCACCGGCGATGTCAAAAACTGTTTTCATTTTTCCCAAATTACCATGCTTTTCGTTCTAATATTTACACACCCACCAGTCTGTAGCAGTAGACGATGATCATCTTTTTAGTCCTAATTTGGAAAATCGCTTTCTCAACATGGAGGCAACAAACATTTAGGCCTGTTCTTTTTACCGTTTTCAAGTTGTTTTCTGTTTTCGATTTTTCAAAACAGTGAAAACGGGTTTTCTTTCCTATTTTCGAAACGCTTTACACCAAAATTTTCAAAGCGCATTTTGGGTGTTTTCAAAACAATTTTTCAAAATGTCAAAAAAAAATACATTTTCAACAATTTGAAAATGGACACTCAAAATACAAAATTCAAAATTCAAAACACAAAATTCCTTTACAAAGAGAACAACCCCTTATTTTCTCTCAATAAAGAAAAAACGTTAACTTTAAGTAGTATCTGGGGTTTTTGAAAGATTTATGGTCCGTTTGATTGTAAGAATAGAATTGTGTGGAAAGAAAAGAATTTCAGAGAATTGAATCGCCTAAAACTTGTTTTATTGAGAATTGTCAATTAATTGTGTTCAATTGATATAATTTTTCACTTGAAAAATATTGAAATTTTGGATCTTTTGATATTCGTTTGATTTTGTTTTCCATAGAAATTGTCCATTAAAGAGATATAATTTTTTACAATTGGAGATAGAATTTCTTTTCATTGCAAAAAAAAAAAAAATAATAAAATAAAAAAAATTGCCTAGAAAAGCTTTTCCCACCAAACCTGTGGGAAAAACTTTTTCTTAAAAATCAAGAAAATGTGGAAAATCAATTCCATGAAAAATTTAGTCGGTCAAACATGAAAAAAAGTGAATAGAATTTAATTTCCATCTTCCATGAAAAATATTCTTAAATCAAACAAGGCCTTACTGAAAAATATTTTTTTGGCCGAACATGTTATACCCTATGAGTAGATTAATGTAATATATT